>APFE030767890.1:74899-110460 GCA_000404065.3 Pinus taeda | reverse complement strand
CCAACGCTGATGAAGGTGACCTGTTGACCAGGTAACATGCAGTATCCACTGCCTCTGCCTAGAATTCCTGTCCTAACCCGACACCACTGAGCATGCTTCTTGCCTTTTCCATCAACGTCTTGTTCATTCTTTCCGCGACTCCATTTTTCTGAGGTGTATATGGAGTAGTCTTTTGATTTTACATGAATAGTTGAGGGAAGGCATACCCATGCTCAGCTTATAAACTTTTATTACATGTACAGAAACAGTTGTCGACAGATATAGACCCGTGATTGGAATGACCATCAATGTAAAGCCATTGTACATATGATTTAGTACTGCTGATATCACAACCCAGATGGATGAAACTAGATCTGGGGTCTTCAATCTCATTCAACTGTTCACTCAAGTACGAGTCTAACCATGTGAACATGTGATCTGAAGTCGAACATGGGAAGACACCATCTGATTACCAGCCGATGATGTAAGTTGTTAACAGATGCGAGAGAAATCACCGATAATGATAATGATCCTCAAGGTACTGCAATACATTCTGCATGGTATGAATGGATGATTTGATGTCAAACACCATACAAAGTCTTTTGGTCGAAGGTCATTGATGTATTCCTATCGTCGAGAGTGAGAAACCTGCCATTGTTGCATGTAAGCCCCAAGGTATTGAATGGGTGTTTCTAAGTCAACTTCTTGGATAATGAGTTGATGTTGACAAGAAGCGACTCATCATAGGAGGGCCATGATGTATCTCACATCAATGATACAAAATGAGTGTAGTGAATTTAGAGATGGAATTTCATTAATGACACAAAGTTCAGGAATAACAGCCATGAAAATGAAGGTTTATAGTATTGCAAAAGATGAATTTTGACTGGATGACTTCTCTTGAACATGTCGGTGACACTAAAGTGAATTGGTAGCATTGACCCAAAACAAAGCAATGGATGGTATGATAGACCAATGGTGTGATAACCATCAAGATAATAACCCAACCCAGATAGTCACGGTGATGGAGTGAAAGTGTCATGTTAAAGAGAAACTTGCTACCATAAAGTGGTTTTCCCCTTTTTCCATTTTCCCCAGTCATTGCTGACCAGTACCTCTTTATTTTTATCAAGCTTGAGGAGGATAACATATGCTTGTTGTATAATTTCACCCTTCGGGCGAATCCATCATTATTTGATGTTTTAACGAGTCTAGTGAAGGTGAAACTCGGTCTTGTCTAGATGGACAAGTTTGTCATTATTTGACGTTTTAAGGAGTTTAACAAAAAAGATAATTCAGTCCTTTTCATGTTTAGAGAGGTTCAAAAGGGACAAAAAGCAAACTCCACAAGTTCGTTTTCGTAAAGTAATCTCTCAAGTTCGAAAAAAACGTAAAATAATACAAGTGAGATATCATTTCGAATCCGTTAACGAGCTAGAAAGGACAAGCACTTGGCAATATTTTCATGTTTAAAGAGGACTCCAAGGGGGTTCCTTTTTAGTTTCTAATAAAGCTCGAAAAAGAGATAAAAGTTTGCTTTGTGGTCAAAAGTACAACTTATAATCAAGCACGTTGAATTCTGCAAATCAGTTGTAACCCTACTCAAAACATCACCAAATGGATTAAAAATATCTGTTTCATAGGTAAAAATAGGCAAATACTAATGTTTAGTCGATTAATTAACATGAAATAAACATAAAATAAGTTTTTACCATTTGGAACTTACCATCCAGTTTTCTGCTCTGAACTCAGGTTTTACCTCAAACTTCACAGGATGATTGCGAAAGATTCTGCGAACCATTTCTCGAGCCATCCGAACCAGGTTGCTCTACTTTCTTTTCAATCCATTCTTTTTTCATTTCATGCAAGTTTTATGGTTCTTTGGGGCCCTTGGGGTTTCATTTTTCTGCCCTGGGATCAGCGCAGGCTTTCATATTGAAACCTGCACTGAAGAGCACCCAGATAGAAGGCTAGATGCTCTGCAGCACACTGTCTCAGTGTCTAGGTTGCGGTGGGTGCATTTCCCAAATTGGTTTTAGTTGTTTGCTCCAAAATTTGCCCTGTTTTTTGCATGGAAAGGATCCTAATTTAGCTTATGATTGTGTGTCGGGCTTTCATCAAATCAAAATGTTGATTACATGGCAAGAAAGAGAGCATGAAGAATAAGACATGGTTGCCCTAAATAACCCGGGTACAGTTGAGGCCCTTAGAAATTTCGGGTTACGCAAATACTTTAAGTTGTCCGGAATGAGGCAAAAAATAGAATTATTGCAGTTCCTTGTTCGTTCATGCGATCCGACAGATTAGACATTTCACATTAGGGACAAGATGGTCCCTTTTACTATTGAGGATATTTACTTTCTTATTGGACTGTCGAGGCGAGGTGCCCCCATCTCACTTTCTAGATTTGCCCGTGGAGGTGAATTGGTGAGAGATTGCATCAGATAGTTTTGTCGGCTAGGTACACAACCTAGCAGGGATGGGAAAATAAACATCCAGGATGTAAGTGATTTTCCTTTGAGAATGATCCTCTTTACAATCACAAAATTGGCTGGCAGTGTGACACTACATCTGGAGAACAGATCTTATATGCAGTATGCATTGGAGTGTCTAGAGCCAAAAGTTTTTAGTTGGTGCGAGGTTGTACTTTCATTGTTGAAAGAACAACTGACTAAGGTAAAAAGCAGTAAGACGAATAATTTTTTCTATGGTTCGATCTTGATTTCTTTTGGCTTAGAGAAAATCCCATTGATGCAAACGCAACATGTATCACTGGGTGTGACTGGTGCTAGAGATCCACGTATGCAGAGGTGGGCCAAATTGATGGCTCGACATGCTAGTCAGTCAAAAATAATTTTCTCCCCTGCATTTTTCATCCGGCTTGAGCGACAACATGTCGTTATCGAGAAGCATGCATACTTAGGGATGGATTATTGTGGAGATCTAGATTTGATTCTACCAATTGGAGCACAATGGGGTGCTATGGGTGAGTTGTTTGACCAAAGTGTTTTTTTATTGTTCAAGTTTCTACATGTTTTTTTTTGTGGTTTTTTTTAATGTTTCCAAGACTAAACTAAAACTACTGTTATGCATACAGATGTGCTTACTATTCGACCTGCGGTACACCAACAGGTTGCAGGTGGTCCAACACAGAGAAACATCGAGAGAGCAGTTCTCCAAGACTTGCATTTGGTCGAGACCTTAGCAGATTTGCAGGATCACATAAAGGGATTAACCCTTGGTATTTTGGATATCTGGATTGAGGAGTTACCTATGAGGCTTCAGCGCCACACTATTGGTGTTCCTAACCGTTGGGCTAGGGTTTTGCACATGATAGCACAGGCTGTGACCTGTTACCATGAGCAACACTAGATCTACTTAGGATATTTTGTATGCATTTTTGAGTTTTCGGGTCGGATGACCAAATGTGTCTTGGGCACAAAATTTTGTAAAAACTTTTAAAACACCTATCTATTTTACTTTCAGATTTTTTTATGGTTATATGCAATCCTATTCAACTGATGATGTGAACTGAAAATATTACTTTTACATATGTCGCAAATGTCCATTTAACACATAATTCGCTAGAGAATCAGTTAATGTGTTAAGATTTATGGAAATATGTTGATATTGAATGTGTTCAAAATGTCTTTCCAAGATACGAACTCTAAGGAACATACGAAAAATTGTTGTATTTCAGACAGTATAAATGTTTGTTAGTTGTAGTATAATGAGTTGTGAGTCCAGCCTAACGATGATTCGGCGAATGCCAAGTGAAATGGCATCAGAGAGTAGTTTAATCAATGCACTATACTCAGTAATATTGTTCGTCGATCGACCGATACAAATCCCTTGAAAACTCACTAACTCACCACTTGGAGCGAAAATGGCCTTTGCTGTAGAAGACAAATTTTGCGTACTACGACTAGCACCATCGGCGTAACCAACAAAAGGTTCTGAAGACTCCAACATCTGCAATGATATTCAAAGTGGATTACTAACCAGATAAAAATCTCTAAAAGACACACACACACACATGCAATGAAAGCATATATACAGTGAGTTTTACTACACTTAATCAAGCATAGTAACATTTAAGGTACAACCCATTTTGAGGCTGCAACAATAGAATCCCATCATAATCTACTAATTCGTAGGCTCCTTTCACCCAAACACGTCTGACAACATAAGGACCCATCCACATTGGTTCAAATTTCCCTGCTCCAAGTTTATCAGCTTCCTGATCGTAAAGAAAGACTAAGTCTCCTTCCAAGAAGATACAAGGCTTGACATTCTTATCATATTGTGCCTTAAGACATTTCTTATGTGCTTCGTTAGCCAATGCGACATCACGACGGGTTTCATCCAGATGGATTAATTCCAAGAAATGCGCTTCTTCTTCAAAAGTGTCGGGTAACAGGTCGATAGCGAGTTTGAGCAATGAAATTTAGCATTATATCGGTAAGATTTCTTCCAAACCATACACCAACTGAAAGGGTGTAAATCTAGTTTCATTTCTCACCGAGGTTCGATATGCCCACAAAGCAGAGTACAGGATTAAGTGTCAGTTATTTTATGAACCCCTATCATTCTTTGCAACATCCGCTTCAGGACCTTGTTGATGGCCTCAACTTGTCCATTCGCTTGTGGCTAATACGGGGTAGAACTATCATGTGACAGCCCTAACTTAGCAGTCAACTCATCCATCATGTGATTGTGAAAATGCAACCCATGATCTGTAACTATGGCTTGTGGTACACCAAACCGGGCAACCACATGGTTAAAAAAGAAAAGAGTAGCCGTTTCGCCATTGTTGTTCAATGTTGGCATCGCCTCGGCCCATTTGGTAAAATAGTCAACGACGACTGTAATATACCCATGCCCCCCAACCAAGGTGGGGTTACATGTCATAAAGTCAATGCCCCATTTGGCGAATGGGCCAACAACAACGACTGGATGTAATGGTGCAGGTGGTAATATGGTTTTTCAGTCATATATCTGGCATGCATGACAACTTCTGACAACAATAATACAATCTTTAAATATAGTTGGCCAGAAGTAACCAGCTTGTGTTGTTGCATATAAAAATAAGTGTCCACCACAGGCACTTGAATGGAAATCATTCAATGATTTCTCGACCTCCTCATGCATGAGGCAACTTCATAAAACCGTATCGATACCACAATGGTACAGTGTGTTGCCAATGATCAGATAATCTTTGGCTTGGTAACGAATACGTCGTTGTTGTGAGTGAGAGGTACCTTGCTAGAAAGTTTGGTTTTGGAGATAAATCAGCATATCTCCATACCAAGAATCGGATGACCAAATTAGAAACAGAGACTCATCCAAAATTGATGGTTCGGATGTTGATTCGATGGAGGTCAAGGGAAGGTCACATAGTAACTCAGCGAAAACTAGAGATTTTTTGACTTAGACTTGATGAATTCTAAATAAAATTCCTATAAAATAACTATCCATTTTTAATATTTTCCCCCTAGCAATTGACGTGACAGAATGTATGTCATAGGGCTGTAATCTGAAATGCCAGTTGTTTTCTGTAACAGGATATAATGATGAAATATTTAAACAGCTTGCACAGCTGCCAAAGCTAGTTTTTTGACATAAGAGTACTTACTTTCTTTTTCGTTGAGATTACGACTCAAGTAATAAATAGGATGTTCAATCCCATTTTCTTCCTGGACTAAAACCATGCCAATGGTTGTATCTGCAGTGGTGAGATATAGGTAATAGTCATTTTGGTAATTTGGAGAATACATTAATGAAGCTCAAATCAGGGTATCTTTAAGAGCGTCAAAGGAAGCTTGTGTCACCTGATCCCATTGAAAGGGTATCTCATTTTTCAAAAGATGTGTAAAACCTTTAGCGATTTTAGCGTAATTAGGAATGAACCTCCTCAGAAAGTTGGCGTTCCCTTGAAGTCTCTATAACTATAAAATATTTGAAGGTGGAGGCAAATCCAGAATTGCCTGAACCTTTAATGGGTCCAGTTGAATCCCCTCTCAAGACACTACAAATCCAAGCAAGCGACCAGAACCAACACAAAACACACATTTGTGTGGATTGAGTTGAATCTTGTAGTGTCAGCACCGTAAAAATATTGCTCTCAAATGTTGCAGATAATCAGTCCGCTTTCGTGAATGAGCAGGTAAATCATCAAGGTAAGGTTGAACAATGTGCTTGATGTCATGGAAGGAATAATTCATTTCCCTCTAAAATGTGGCCCCAACATTCTTCAAACTGAATGGGAGTTTTCTATAGGCAAATGTGCCCCATGGACAAATAATTTTTTTTTTTGATTGGTCTTGTGGGCGTATATTGATTTGGTTGTAACCGGAAAATCCATCCATAAATGAGAATATTTCACATCTGGCACATTCATCAATAATCTGGTCGATAAAAGGTGTAGGATAATTATCCTTTGGACATGCCTGATTTACATCCCTATAATCGACGCACACTCGTATTGTTCCTTGTTTATTCATGATAGGAACAATGTTAGAAACCCAATCACTAAGAGGAACAGGGTAAATGAAACCAGCCCGCAAAAGTTTTTCAATTTATGCTTTAATTGCAGTAGCTTTCTTTGGATGAACAGGTTGAAGCCGTTGTCGAACCGGCTTGACATCAGGGTACATTTTATTTTCGTGTTCAACAATACTAGAGTCAATACCTAGCATCTTCTCGTAAGACCATGCAAAAATATCTCTAAATTCATGAAAAAGAGCACGGTAATTATCAAGTTCCAATGGAGAACAAGATTTTCCGACATGAATGTTCTCTGCAATATTAATCTTGGTCGAAATATTAATAGAAATCGTTTCTTTAATATTTGACAGATTTCGCTCAGATTCGATTGTGTCTATGAAAACCGAATTCGATAGGAAATCAACGACTAATGGGTGGTTTAGTTCATTTGAATAATATTCAATGTCATCTGTAATATGGTAACGATGATAATAATCTTCCCATGGTTCCTCTCCTATCATCATTGATTGGATGATTCCTTCATCCGTAGAATGTATATGTGAAAAAGGATCCAAAGGGATACCATATTCTAATGACCTATCTACCCATACAATTGTTGAGTGCAGATTTGGGTTTGCCGCACAAGCCCAAAAGATTGAGTTCTATGATGATTCAATGGGGCTTAATGGCATCACCTCAATATTACTATCAACTTCAACTTTGTTGGTAATCCTCTTAAATCAGATGAGGTGGAGGAAGTCATGTTGCAAGTCTCTACTCTTGCCACTTCCACCAAATCAGATGGTGACGGGAGGGTAAAAGTACCCATTAGGGAAGGATCTTTAAAGAGACCTACTCCAACACTTTGAAGTGACAGCGAGGGTCCGTGTACCAACGAAATGCTTCCCGTAGCCTATGAACTATTGGCAAAGAAGGTTAGCTAATCAATGACTATGGTTCCACCCTTAAAAGGGAATGCAATAGTACGAAAGTACGTGGAAACCACAATAGCCATAACATATACACAAGGCCTTCCCAGTGAAATGTTGTAATCGAGGGGTCCGTCAACTACCTCAAGTTCAACAGTAATTATTTTGCCCCCTAGTTCAATTTGCAGGTTACTCAAAATCCCACATGGAGTATATGTTCTTCCATCAAAAGCTTTCAATGTGGATGGTGATCATGACAATGGTAGTGAACTAAGTGTTTTCCAACAGCTCATGGACATAATGCAAGTAGATGCCCCCTCATCAATAATAGTTCAGTGAACATTCTTATTGAGAGCTTTTACTTGGACTAGGAAACTGTGGTGTATATCCCACATGGTTAAAAGCCACAAGATTTGAATCTGTAGGATCTATTCCGCCTATTGCTGACAGCAAAGCCTGCTTCTGAGAGGTATAGTCTTGCAACACCTCGAGTGTCGACATAGTAGAAGGCGATTGAGCAAGATCTTCCACTATGTTATAATGTTGAGCTACTCGAGGCCGAGGGTTGAATGTTGATTTGTGCACAACTCCCTTTGGTGGTTTTATTGTCAATTCAGGTACAATGGGTGGAACAACTTCAAATGAAGTCGAATTCGAAGGATTAGGTTGATTAGTGGCCTGATTATTTGACAATGACGACAGATTTCCATAATCTTCGTTTCTCGTTGACACCAAAACTTTGTTTTGTGGCTTTGTGATGGATAACATGAGTATTTGGGATGTGGAAGCATGGTCTGTTGCAACCAAATGTGTCTCTGGGATTGGAAATGGGCCAATCAACACTGTCGATGTGTTTGAAGTCTTTAAAAGTTTAGAGACCTTAGAGCGGTGTGGACAATCTCTTGTAAAATTCTCGTCATTACATATTAGACATGGATAACGAGGTTTCCTTGCCGAGGTAGAGGAATCAAATGATTTCTCTGATAGGTAACTAGAAGTGGGTCAAAAATGTAGTGGCTAATGTGGTGAAATTATCAAAAGGATCTCTTGGTAATTCAATGTACCATTTAGTAGCTAGACCAGTAAGTATTCTTTGGAAAAGACGAAGTCTGACCGAATCATCATTCAAGGAGTTTGATGAACACCACAAATGAAAGGTCATGACATGATTTGATGGGTCTTCTCCAGGATTTCCGTTAAGTTTCGAAATGTCAGATGGTAACTTATGCGGAATTATCGACCACCAAGGTGCATATAAGATTGGATCATTAGTGAGCTAATTTAAATCTGGTAATTCTAAAGTTGTTACAAATGGAAATTGTTGATTCAAGTTAGGTTGAGCATACCAGGGATATGAAGGAATTCCCTGAGCAATAGGTCTTTGCATACCGACATAGGGCATTTGCATTTGGTAACCTTGGTATGGTTGTTGAACAAAACCAGTATAAGGTGGTTGTTGATAACTAGGTTGAATGTGTGGTTGTCCATAACCTGCAAAGCCTTGTTGACCAGGACCTTGGTAAGCTTGAGATTGACCAAAACCAGGTTGAACTTGTGGAACAAGTCCAAACTGGGTTGGAATTGCTGGAATTGGGGTTGTTGAAATAGAGGTTGCCACGGTTGTTGAATCAACTGTTGTTGATTTAATGGTTGTTGTTGTCTAGCAATGAAATGTTGGCTAGGTTGTGAATAAACTATACCAGTGTAAGCCTAGATCAATCCAGATAAAGGTATACTAACCTGAGGTTGTTGTTGAACTCCAGGTGGTTGTTGTACAACAACTTGAGGAACTTGAACTTCTTGACCTGAAACTTGTGGTTGCAAGGTAGAAGGATCAGTTTGTACCGGTTGAGATACAACAGTTTGAACTTGTGACTACGGTATAGTAGTAACAATAGGTGTAGTAGGAATTGCTGACACAATTTGCATTGGTTGTGTTGGATACACAAGCCTCGATTGAAGTGGCATTGTTGGTTTCCATTGACAAACTCTAAATCCATATTGACTTGAATAGTGAGGGATATTACCATATGGTAGTCTTCCGGAATAAGGAGGATATGGTGAATAAGCATATTTCTCTCCATATGGTAGCAATCCAGTATTTAATGGATACATAGGTCTTTGTTAACCAGATTTCCCAGCTTGATACTGATATGTAGGATCAAATTGTTGAGTTCCCATTAGAGAAGAACCAGGTAAAATTCCGGTTGAGGACATGGGTGATGACCATGGTGTAGAAGCAACCCCTGAGTGGGTTCCAGAAAATGATTGGTAACCAATTGGGACAGACGATTCACCATATAGGTGCGACTCAGGTGTGGTAGAAAACATCAAAGAGGTTACAATAGAAGATTTTGCTGCAGTTGCATCAAATGATACAGTCTGAGATGTTGATGGTTGTTCAGCCATAGTTAATTGACCCAATAGTTGTCCTAAAGAATCGACGGGTACTTGAAAAGAATCAAGATCAAATGAAGCAAAAAAATCAGGAGTATTAGGGTAAAGATAAATCCCAGTTCCAAAGTGAAACAGGATTCCAGGTGTGGAATCTTCTTCCAATTCCTCCTCTATAGCAATTAAACTTGGTGGAAGAACTTCATTGTCAAGTCTGTAAAAGATTTGTATTGTTGATGAAGTTGAAGTTTCAACAGTTACTGATGTCTGAGGGGTAATCGGTTGATTGTCTTCCGGTAAAGTAACAACTTCTAAATGTTAAAATTCGAAGTCCATATGTTCGGGTAAATGAACAACAGTTTCAGAAAGAGGTTCCTGAACAACATTAGGTTCAGATGTAACTTCTATTTGAACTGGGATAGATTGTAGATTAACTTCTGGTTGAACTGATTCAAGTTCAAAAGTACTTTCTTGTTGAGAAACTTCAAGTTGAGTATCAACTGGTTGTTGAAAAACCTCAGTTACTGTTTCACTAGGATCAATGCTAATGTCCTCAAGTAATTGTGAAACTTCTTCTTCAGAAATAGATGAGCCAGAAATAGTTGCATTAACTGGAGTCTCTGTACTTACTGAAATAGATGATTCAGGTAACTCAGATGAATAACTAGGAGTTCTTGATGTACTAGACTCAGTTAAGCGAGACCACTTTGCCCGAATTGGTGTCTCTTTGGAAGGCAAAGGCAGTTTTCTCGCTATTCTCCGTGAACGATGGGGTATGGGTTGATGTTCCTCCACAATTGTTGATTAATTTTATTATCAAAAAATAAATAAACAAAAAGGGGTATACTAGGCAAAAGGTTTACCAAGAAACTATGAACTGTAGAATACCTCCTGACGAACCAAGAAGTACGAGCAGGCAATCTCCCCGAATGTTGTGTTTAGTGTATCACAGTTTACAAGGTGGCCGACTCGGTTACTTAAGGATGGATAGCAACCTAGAGTTGTCCTCCTATATATACCCAAAGGTACGTGGAGGCCCAATCCGTATAAGCGTTGTCTAATGCAAAACTGCACAGTGAAACAATTCCCATATATTTTATGTACTGTAGCATTACCCTATATACCCGAAGGTACATGGACGAGCTACGATATACTCACGTACATGGAATGAGGTATCGCACTTGGGATGTATTGCAGACAAGTTAGCGACACCTGCTTTGTTTTACAACGTCGGAACACGTCTCTAACCTAGAACCACTAAATGTTCTCATTAATGACAATGCTCCATTAGGTAAATTGATGTTTATTTTAAGTTGACCTTGCTTAGGAATTTGCCTTTCAAGTTCACCATGTGATGTATTCTAAAATTCCTAGGAATGCAACTATCATGATAAGAATTCTTTCCATTCAATTTAGCGATGAAAATCCTAGCTACTTAGAGATAGAGCAATCAGATTTCTTTTGATCAAAGAGAAACGAGCATAATCTAAATGCAATTTCCCTACACTATTCCTATCAGCACACACAAACTTTTTCAATGCAACATGCATGTATTTCTTTTCGATTTCCTTAATGTGAATATGAAAAAAAGGAAATATGCACATACAATCAATCAATATTTCATATGAACGAAGACTTTTATGACAATTCAAATTCGAAGGAAGAGAAGACTTTACGACGCTTTCGAATGAAGATTAATCAATTATATCCTAACTTTGACAATTGATTGATAATGACAAAGAAAACATGAAGAAACATTAATTAATCCAATCAAATCTAGGCTAGACTAGGAGATAAACACTCATTTTCAGAGACATATCATTCATTGATCAATCAACAAACAATCAAACAGAGAAAATTTGGTAAAAACACTTTCCAAAGGTGGGAAACTGATCCTAGGAGGATCAACACAGCCTAGAGTGGGAGATAGTGTGCTTCAGAGCACTGTCCCTAAGCCAGGGATGCTCTTAAGCGCACTGTGTCCCTCACAAGCCTACGCTGGTGATAGTAAGCCATTTCAAGAGGCAATTTGACATAGTTTTGACCAATTTTTTCAATGTAAATAGTTGAATTACAATCTATGAACACACACAGAGTCTACAAGGATGTCTTAGGAGGTGGATAAGCTACTAAGAAAGAGGATTCTTCCCCAGTGGAGTCGCCAATTTGCTTTGGAGAATTTAGCATCTATGGATAAATACTAATTCACTAGACAAGTAGTTGTGCCTAGAACAACAATTTAAAGTGTTTTAGACTTTCCTTATAAAAAATAGATCAGAAGAGAGGATAAAAGGCCTACATGTAGTTCCACTTTCCTCTCGTCTCCCTTGTATTGATTCTGTCACTCCTTCCCATACTTAATCTGCTTGAAAAGTACCCTATCAACACAACAAAAGAGGAAAATTGATCAAAGCATACGATCCATTGAATACAAATGAAAGGAATCAGAAGAACTTCATACATATAAGCATTATGAAAGAACACAAATATGGAAAAAGGTTCAAACACTTTATTATATAGAAGAAGGAATTACAACCATCAGTGTCTGATTCAAAGTCATTCCTCTAGCTTGGATCCCATCCACATCACATCAAAAGCAAGACAAACTTGTGGCATCACATCATTTACTCCAAAGTCAAGTCTCATAGCAGCATTATCTCCTTACAATTCAACATAATCTAGCCCTTGATCACTTAGATGAGTGGTCAATTTATAGGAAGATGAAGGAGGTTTTGTCATTAATGGTGACATTGAATGGCCTGCCATACTTAGAATTAGTTCCATGGAGGAAGGAATGAGAGGATAGGATGATACTTAACTCATTCCTCATCTATTTTCGAGCTCATAGGAGTTGATAAGACAGGAAAAATTCTAGATGACTCCACAAGATAAGAATATTCCCAAGCCCTGTGTGAATCTCGCTCATTCTCTCCTAGTGAAAGTGAAAGGAAGCCTAAGTTCTTTGCAAAGCACCCTGGTAGTGGACTCAACTGCTCTACACCGCACCTTCAAAAGGGCTTACCTGCGCTGGTCCTTCTAGAGGCAATTTTTGATGTCTTCAAGTCATGAAACTGTTTAGGAAGGAGGCATTCAAAGGGTTGACTTGTTTAGGGCATGAAATAACTAATTTTAGGGTTTGATGAGTCCTAAATCACTGATCTGAATGTTGGGATTTGATGTCCCCAAATGGATCTGTAACACGTAGCCTCCACCATCAAATGTTTTATGAGACAATTTATCTGAGAGATTTTTCGGGATGATGAAATAGTTTCCATAAGACATACATTCCAGAAGAGCAACTCGGTAGTGAGTCATGATATATCTGTAGAGATTCAAAATAGATGTGAGGACTCAACTTGTCATCTGGCCCTCCTTCTAGTGCCAAAATGTTGACGGTGTGTTGTAGCGCTACAACCACCCTCCAAAATTTTGGCCTACACCAATTTCAAAGCCTCCCCTGAAGAGTTTCACTTGATGACTACACACTCTTAGGTTCACTCCATGAGCTCATGTGAGTCTTTACATCCACCTTTCTATTCATTGCATTCAAGTCTCTTCATGTTGATGTCTAAGTCATGCTTGCGACCATGTTTTGGTTATGCTCAAAGTCTTCGCTT
Source organism: Pinus taeda (assembly GCA_000404065.3). NCBI lineage: Eukaryota > Viridiplantae > Streptophyta > Pinopsida > Pinales > Pinaceae > Pinus > Pinus taeda. The sequence goes on along the minus strand of APFE030767890.1, from coordinate 97,055 downwards.
CGTATGTGCTTGTTGTGTTCGCTATGAAAGCATCTGCCGCACTCACACATGGAGTCACATTCACTACCGCGCAAGCATTGTCTCGATCAATCATGAGTGGTGCACTTGTCACATACATCGTCGGTCAATCTTGTTGAACATGTTTGTCTAGATGGTTTGGCCATTTCGTTGTCAAGTCATGCGAGTGTGTGTTCGTATGATTACCTATGCATCTTTTGGTTGTTCACACACTTAGCCTTTTGCTGAAGATTCTTATAGCCATACTCCCCTCTGATAGCCAGACCGTCACCCTACCATCAACTTGATCGACTGTCAACCATAACAGCGCAGAAGCACCAAGCTAGTCTTTTCAAGTAGCGCTGCTCACAAGCAATTCAATCAGCTCTCATGTTGGCCACTTGGATAGTCGGACCTGATAGTCACCCCAGGACTGACTCCCATAAAAAATTATGTAGAGGCCACTAATCTCACCTGCTCAACTGACTAAGGAAATTGCACAAACAAGTCAGACAAAAACCAAGTGCCCGTCCCTGTCTCCCTTAGAAAAATGCACAATTTTCCCAGTCAGTCATCCCTACAGTCGACCAATTTTTCTTTTTCTTCTCAAAAAATGCGCATTGTTCATGAGCAGGGCTTCCACTGCCCATCAATCATCTCAGCTCAAAAATTTCACAGAGGCCACTAACCTCACCCGCTCAACTGACTGAGGAAATTGCGCAAACAGATTGGACAGACACCAAGTGCCTGTCCCTGTCTCCCTTATACAATTGCGTAGTTTTTACAATCAATCATCTCGATAGTCGACCAACTATTCATCTCAGAATTGCGTAGTGTTCATGAGTAAGCCTTCTGTTGCCCATAAATCGGCTCAGCTTATAAATTGCCCAGACATGATCAGCAAACCAGCCTCCCCACCTTAGTGTAGTTTTCCTTTCCAGCAACCCCTAGCAGTAGACTGTCAGTTCCCTCTCAGAACTGCACAATTTATGCTACTAGTCTCTCGGGCATCCAACTGGTAAATCCCTCTGGGAATTGTGTAGTTTTGGCTGCTAGTGACCCCAGCAGCCAATTGGAACTACCCTCTGGGAATTGTGCACTTTTTATTGCCAACCTCCTAGGCAGTTCCCTAGAAAAACTGTGCAATCCCTGCCTACTGACCCTTCCAGCATCCCGACCCATTCCTCTGGAAAATTGTGCAAATTTCGTTGTCGAGCCCTGCTACCTGTTCATTCTAAAAAATGCACAGAGCATGCCTGCATTTCCTTCTAGCAGCGCGGACTGTTCCTCCCAAAATTTGAGCAATTTTGCCTCCCAGCCGAGCCAAACATTGCAGACAATCATTGTCGACTCAGATTTCCTATCTCCATCTCTTAGTGACTCTTGCGCAGTTTTCATTAGTAGTTTCCCTAAGCCATCATCCTACATCATAGCCTTGTTGCCTCTCCCCGTCACCTGCATTCGAATGATCATGTGTCATGGTAGACTAGGAGGTTTTGGATTTGATGTCATCTCGTCATGAGTGACTGCAGGTACAGGTACACCAACGAACATGGCAAGATGATGAATGGGATGAACAAAGGGAGCACATGCAGAATGACAAGCTCACCAATGGACGAATGAACGAAGCATGTGAAGTGAACGAATGTGATGAACATTCACCTTCACGAACAGATGAGCCTGTCAAGCCTTCCAGCATGCAAGCAAGGAACAACATGCTAAAGCTTCATCAAGCGAACCAAGGACAATCGAAGACTCCATACACTTCGCCATGCAGCGGTGAAGCTACGATACACCATGAAGACATCCATCACCCAGCAGCACCATAGCTCGACATGCACTCCAGCAGCAGCACGAATGTACCAACATTGTCATGTCAATTCATGTCGAGTCATTTCATGAGTCATGTCACCCACTTATCCAATATGGGCTTGTTTTCAATCAATGTGATGTAACATGGAAGTCTAAGAGACCCACTTATTGAAAAAAGGGTCATGTAAGTTGAGAAGTCATGGAAGTCAAACGATCATGAGTGTAGTCGAACAGCCACAAGGGTCAGTTTCACCCTTGGCTATAAATACCCCCTCATTTGTACATGCAAAGGACTTTTCACCTTAGCTCCTCCCATAGAGCTAAGAGAGTCTGTAATATTTTCTTTTAGGAGTAAGTGGTAGCTCCAACGCCCCGCACTCGAGCTTAGAGATGTATGGTATTTTTTCATACATGTATTGTATTTTTTGTAAGACTAATCTTTAACACTTGTAATGCATGTTGCTTTAACCTATGTTGTACATCTGAACTGCTTCATTTGTTGTAATGCATAATCTATTAAAGGAAATGTGTTGTATATGTTGTTGATGATGTCTTGCCCTTGTAGACTTCTCTCCCAAACATCAAATAGACCTTTCACATGAAGCTTGATGTAACAACCGTTGCACTTGTTCAGAGTGCTCTATGAGTGTTGTACGTGTTATCTCACCTTGTATGTTGTGACTGTCGCATTCGTGTGGACTGCTCTGCCGGAAGCTATGCATGTCCTGTTGTGTTGTGTGTTCCTAATAGTGTTGGGACTACTCCCAATCAACCTAGAACTCACTCTCACCCTCTCCCTTGACAGTGAAAGAACCATTGACACAAGTGACACTTACAATCACCAAGCACGCGAACCTCACTTCTCGAAGGCAAAGTGAACCACTCTCATGTGCTGACAAGAAAGAGTTGAGGCAAATCCTTAAGACAATGGAAATCAGGCCATCATACCGGATGGGACTCCCACACCAAAAAATGTGACGTCTAGTTGGGACTTCATACCAAGGTGATCCCCTGAATGTTGGTGGGTCCAGCACCGTCAACATTTCTGACGCTAGGAGGAGGGTAGCCAATTGTATATGGCTAAAATTTCCGTCACACCCACTCATAAATCATTTGGTCAAGGTAGTAACTCGCACTCCCTCTCACACGACTCTGCAGTTGGTTACTCCTCACCTCCTAGAATTGAACATGAGATTTCATATTAGCACCTTCACTCCATCTCTCCCATCACTCAGCAGTTCGCAAAAGCAGTTAGACTGATCTCATGCATACAACATCTTACACACACATCTAGGAAGCCAAAATCCACTACCACAAGAGTTATTGTATCATTGGTGGAAGAAGAAGTCCTTTCTGTGCTTGAAGGTCTATAGGAAGCTATTAAAGATGGAGAGGAACCTCCAATCTTCCTTGAAGACGAACAAGGCACTCTTGTGATCTTGGGATCGAACTCCAGTATAGGAGGCAGAGGGGAAGGAATTAGAGGAGTTGGAGGCGGAGACGGACTGACAGAATTAGATCTAAAGCCATCAGACTCCAAAGGATAGGAAGAAGATGAAGAAGACGAAGAGATGGTTGACCCAAATATTTAATGGATGACTCGGGGACCGTTGGCCCTTCCGAATGTTCTGCACAAGATACTGAAGTGAGCAGAGAGGATGAACATCAAGTTCAACCCTAACAACACAGTGAAGGCAGAAGACCACTTAGAAAACCTCTACCTACAGCTACAGACCCTTCAAGTACGTTACGACGACATAGCATGTAGATTGTTCCCATGTACCTTAGACGATCATGCAACTACTTGGTATCACAGCCTTCCACCCAACTCCATATAGAATTGGGGTTCTTTCAAACATATGTTCCTTGAAAATTTTGTTGATGACAAGACCCCAGCCATGTGGCTCAAGGAATTGGGAAGCCTCGGGATGGAGGGAAAAGAGAAAGTGAAAGACTTCAATTGGAGGTTTATGTGTATTTTGAACAAATTTGCAGCAGACACTAAACCTCATGACTCCATCATTGTTGACTATTATACATCTGCACCGTTGACCACCATTGCGCAATTCGTTAAGCGAGTTGCGAAGCCAACACTTTTAGAAAGTTGTGAAGAGGCTATTACTGTTGAAAAATACTTGCGTGCAATTGGAGTCATCAAGGATGACGAATCAACGAAAGACTCCAAGGATGCTAGAAGAAAGCCCCAAGCAACGATGAGCAAGGGTAGAGATAAGGAAGAAATTTATATTGAGACCCTCACTCACCTTGTCAAGAACTTGGCCACAGAAATGTCCAAACTCAAGCAATAGAAAACGGACACATTCGCAAGCATCCATCTGCCCAGACAAAGACAAGTAAGTAGTTCATCAACTGGCTCATCAAGCAACAAACGGTTTGCTTCCAAATTTGTGTAGAAGCCTGTGTGTATTGATCCTAATTTTTTTTCATTCACAAAGAGTTCCACCCCAAGAACTCTTGTTCAAATTGGAAGCAAGTCGTTACCTCAGTCTGCAGTCATGCTCTCAATGTGGAAGGCGATATACAGAAGTAGCCAGAAGACACTGATGATAGCGAAGAGTTTCACCTGACGAAACACCAAGTTCTAGGCATGTGTGAATGCTTATCAGTGCTTGCAAGTAATCTCGAAGATGAATACCGAGAAGCAAACCCAAAAGAAAAATGATCACTACAATCTTAGGAGTAAAGGGGATCCCCCTACACTTGGGGATATGCAAGAGAAAGTGAAGCATATGATAAAGAAGGCTGATCCACCGGCTTCCTCAAAGCAACAGACACAAAGTAAGTCCAGGAAGATAGCGATAGATAACAATACATCCATCAACAACAAATTGCAGAACACTGTCGGACAACACGAACATTCGTTCCACCCCGGACACCTCAGTGAGTCTACCACCTTTGGACTACAACATAGTTGACGACATGAAGAAAACTCAAGCGAACATCAGTTTGTTCGAGTTAGCCAAAGTCCAAAGTGAACGAGATATCTTGTTGCGTGCATTGGGACAAACAACAGTGAACAACACAGCCTCTACCAACAAGGGAACAAGCACACCTCCCGATCACTATCTACTTTGCTTAATACACTTCGGATGGAAGAAGAAAACTCAGGTTGCCCCCCATTCTTACTTTCATTCGAAGTTTTCAACTACAATGTTCACAACTACTTGGTTGATTCTAGTGAGGCAGCAAATGTCATTCCACTCTCCATTGCTAAAAAGATCAATGCACGATGGAGTGAAACACCAACGGGAATCATCCAAATTGATAGAACCTTAGTACCAGCTATTGTAAACTTCGAGATGTGATCAACTAACTATCTCATGATAGTCGAGTTCACCAATGCATCAACATAGTTGTTTTGGACATACCGGAAGCATATCGCCTGCTACTCAGCAAAGACTGTACCAGCAATCTAGATGGATATTTTGCTACAGACTGGTCTCACATGTGGCTTTCGTACAAGGGCAGATGCAACCAAATCTGGGTGTTATATGAGAGGTTTATGAAACATAATGTCACTCCCCTTAACATTGAGAATGAATGGTTGGCCTTCGCAGAACTTATCTTTGGCAATTGCCTCCTGGAAAAGACATTGGAGTGTTATCCTACATGGCCAGCTCCAACCTCATCAGACAAGTAGTTGGGACTCCTTCCTTGCCCAACTGATGATAATGAAACTTGTATAGTTTGTTTTTTTGATAGTAGCTGTCACGCGGAATCGGTCAATCTTGCGGACAAGACAGACCTTCCTAGAATCTAATGAAGACCTAATGACAAACAAACCAACCAAACACTATCTTTCTCTAAATGCTCTTTATAAATAATGGGAAACAAGTGTGTTTAAGGGCCTACCTCATGTCCAACGCAAGTTCGGAGATGCCTTCGCTTCTTTGATCCAAGTAAGTTCCTTTGTCGCAAACCTGCAAGCACAAACAAGGCAAACAATTAAATAGCACCTGAATATCCAAGATTATAAAACATATTTAACATGAAAGTCAAGGAGTCCATGAAACAAATAGCATAAGATACTTGTTGAGAAAAATGAGCTTGATTGTATTAATTCAAAAGAAAAGAACCTTACAACCTTTGCCTTGACGATGTACAAGCTCCTTCCAGGGTCCAACAAGAAGTCTCCTCTACTTTGACAAGCTTCACTCACTCCCTAATGGGGCCAAAAAGGTATGTGATCTCTCCTCTTAAGCTAAAATAGGAAGTCTTGATTTCACTAGCATTTACCCTCAAAAGTTCAGCTTCTAACCTCTCTGGCCACTGACCCAATGCCTCAATTTATAGTGCAATGGAGATAAGTTACCAGCTCCTCCTTCAAAGGGATAGAGTCCTCCTTCAAAGGGATAGCTCCTCTCAACAAGGGATTAGTTCCTCCTATGATGGGATGCATGAACCACTTGGGGCGAACAATCCACGTAACAAATGCTTCTAGAAAACTCTAGAATTAACCCAAGATGAGTTTTTTAAGATAAAGATTGCGCCTTTTGACTTTTACAGGGGTACACACCTTCCCCTTTACATACAGAGTGTATAAGTACGCAGATATCTTGAACAAAAGGTGCGGGCCCGCAGGAAAAGCTAAGAGAAAGTGCGGAACCAGAGTTATATTGATTTTTTGATGTCTTTCTCTCTTTTCTCATGCTTGTTTTGAAGAGCTAAGGCTTAAGACTTGCTTAGGAAGTTGGTATAGGTGATGATAGGCCTACACCAACTGCAAATAATCAAGGTGACGATATTTTTGTGTAACACTTCTTAAACAGATGGGAAAAGAAGAAAGACCCTTTACATATATTAACTGAGTATGACAATTTAAAAAGGGGTCCACAAGAGACTGTTCAAGATTATTGTGTTAGATTTAACAATACATACAATGCCATACCACAAAACCTTAGACCCCCACCTGACTTAGCCTTGATCAAATTCCCTGATGGATTTGAATCAGACATGGCATATCAATTGAGGGAAAGAGCCCCATTAAACCTAGCAGACATGCAAAATATCGTTGTTAGTGTGGAAGCAAACTTGATTGCCAAACGAAATCGAGCGAGAACAGAAAGAAGAACAACATTCAAAGAAGAACCTTCAGCATTTGAGCAAAAACTAGATGCAATCATCAAAGGTATGGACAGATTGAGAGACCGGGTAGAGACCATTGAAAGAGAGTCATCCTGGGAAGGGAAAACAAGCAATACAGCCAGGAATCCTAATTTTAGAAAAAAATCTGAACCAAAATGCTGGAAGGACTGGTCCTGATCAGAATATCATACCCCCATTTCAAGAGAATTATGCGGAGGCCTCAACCTCAAGTGAACCGAAAGAGGACCCCCATATCAACCTGATGGGTATAGATAGTGAACAACAAGTCTTTTTAACTCAAGATGACCAAGAAGCCCAAGAATTTAAACAATTTCAAACCAATTGTGGCGAGTCGTTTGATTTCAGAGAAGGTTATGATGCAGCTGTATATGAATTTCACAAGCAATATAAGTTGAGAAGTAGGACCATAGATGCGCCAGAACCTGTCAAAGCAAAGAATACTAAACAACCAAAGAAAATAAAAGAAAATTTTCCCTTAATAGAACCTGTTGATGGAAAAGGCCAAAACCCAAAGGAAGTGATAGTAGAGGATATAACAGAGGTACACCCATCATACAAACAGCCATCAGTATCCTCTTCCTTAAAAGAGAATTCAAGCAACACCCCTCAAAACGCTTCCAAAACAGACATACTCCAGGACAACACTGATAATCAAGAGAAAATTGCTGAAAACACAGTTGAAAAAGGAAAATCTGCCAGTTACAATACTAAAACCCAATCAGAAAAACCATTTCATTTAGAGGCTAAAATAGCCAAGTTAAAGATATCTATCCCTCTCTCTGAGCTTGCTAAGCATGATGTATACAAACAACAAATCAAAAGGTCACTGCAAATACCAGAGAATAGGGACAATGTTAATGTCTTAGATGATACACCTGAGTTACTTTTTGGTCCAAAAGTCGATGGAAAAACAGTAAATGGAGGTGTTTTACCCTTTTATGTCAGTCTACATATCCATGATAATGTCTTACACAATGCAATGTTTGATTCAGGAGCTTCACACAACCTAATGCCAAAATCCATAATGGAGAAACTAAACTTGGATATCACAAGACCATATAAAGACTTATTCTCATTTGATTCAAGTCAGGTCAAGTGTTTAGGCCTGATCAAAGATTTGTGTGTCTCTTTAGTCCATTACCCAAACAAAACAATCTTGATGGATGTGGTGGTAACTGACATTCCCCCAAAGTATGGCATGTGGTTATCAAGATCTTGGGGGGCCAAACTCCAGGGATCTTTGCAATTAGATATGTCCTATGCCACTATTTCAGTCTTTGGGCAACCAAAGAGACTGTACAGGGAAACTTTGATGAAATATGTGGTGAGTAGTGATGAAAAGCCTTAAAACTTACCCATTTACTCAATACATTCTAATATGGACTCTTTTATTTTGTTTAATGATGAAAGATCTCCTCCAACTGATAATAAGCCTTTGGCTTTAGAACAGGAGATAAGCATGAATGAACAATTGGTTGCCCATACTCATGAAATTATCAAAACAAACAGTACAACTAGCATACAAGAACAAATTCCTCAAACACAAAACTTAGATCCGCCCAATCCCAAAATGAATGAAACTCCTGATATTGGCCACAATCAAGAAATTACATTGTATTTAGAGTTTGATGGTTCAGTTAATAAGTTAGAGGCAGGGGCAGGAGTCTGGATTCACAATACACATAACAACCATGCAGAGGGTCATGCCCATAGACTGAATTTCAGATGTACCAACAATATGGCAGAATACGAAGCCCTCCTCTTAGGCCTTAAACTGATCAAATCCATGGGAGCCACAAGAGTATCAATTCTAGGAGACTCTGACCTGATCATACAACAGGTGAAAGGAAACTTTGTCACCAATGACAATAGGTTAAGAGCTTATAGGTCTGCTGCCACAAACATACTCAATACGTTCACCGAATTCCAGCTTGCTAAGATTTCCAAAAACCATAACATACATGCACACAACCTAGCTACCTTTGTTAGCACCTACAAGTTGCCTTTTGAGCCCAATCACCATTTCACTGCTGAGATAAAGCACAGGCTGGCTGTCCCTGAAAATATCAAAGACTGGCAAGTGTTTGAAAATGATGTACACATTAATAATTTCCTCACCTTACAGCAGGAATTTTCAGGCATAAATATAGATGATGATGTCATGGATGACCAACAGCAATAAACAGTAAGCCAAAGTCAGCAAACTCCAACAGCTGAAGCAACAAAACAAATATTGTGCCCAACTATCTTTGACCAGAAAAACATAGAAGAGCTGAAACATATGCATTTGGAAGAAATAGCCAAAACAGAGGTTGAAATCATTGATTTAAAAGACAACTTTCTACCTGCTAGCCTAACTCCATTAGAAGACATGTTTGATGCAAATGACATCCCCAAAAAGCCAAAAATTCAACCCTTAAATGTTGCTATTGAAGACTGCAATATTGGGACAACAGAGAAGTCCAAAGTCATTAAACTGTCCAAAAATCTGCCACCTAATCAAAAAACAAAGTATGTGGATTTGTTCAAAGAGTTCCAAGATGTATTTGCTTGGAGTTATGAGGACTTAAAGTCCTATGACACCTCAGTTATTCAACATACTATTCCCTTAAAACCAAACCAAAAACCATTTAAGCACAAACTTAGAAGAATTAACCCTATGCTTCTACCCCTCATTGAAAAGGAAGTGAAGAAAATGTTTGAAGCAGGTATCATAGCACCCATCAGACTTTCTGAATGGGTATCCAATCTGGTTCCCACAAGGAAAAAATCAGGTGAGATCAGACTGTGTGTAGACCTAAGGAACTTAAACCAAGTCTCTCTAAAAGACCACTATCATTTGCCCAAAATGGACCATATTCTACAGAGATTAGTGGAGTCCTCAAGAATTTCATTGCTCGATGGCTTCTCAAGTTTCAATCAGATATTAGTTCACCCAGATGACCAAGACAAGACAGCCTTTAGAACACCCTGGGGAACCTTTAAATATGTCAAAATGCCTTTTGGACTCAAAAATGCAGGTGCAACCTTTCAAAGAGCCATGGACATTACTTTTGCCAAGGAAATTCATGATTTCCTGGTTGTCTACCTTGACAACATTACCCCTTTCTCAAAATCTGATCAAGAGCACCTAAAGCACCTAAGGCAAAATATTCCTAACTTGTAGGAAATATGGCATATCTTTAAACCCTAATAAATCCCTGTTTGGTCTAGAAGAAGGCAAACTTCTTGGCCATATCATTATTTCTAAATATGGGATTAGAATTGATCCCGAAAGGATTCAAGCCATTCTACAAATCCCTTATCCAAGAAACATTAAAGAATTGCAAGCTTTCTTGGGAAAGATCAATTTCCCAAGGAGATTTATCCCAAACTTGGCTGAAATGATAAGGTTGCTAAGCAATATGCTCAAGAAAGATTCCAAGGTAAAATGGACTTTAGAAGCCAAGCAAGCCTTTGAGGGCATAAAAACTGCATTAACACAAGCACCAGTCCTCACAAGTCCACAATTTGATAAGGATTTCATCATTTTTTCATTTCCATCTGAACATTCCATAGTTGTTGCCCTTTTACAAAAGGATGACCAAGGAAATGAAAATCCCATTGCTTTTTTCAGCCGAGCCCTTAAGGATGCTCCCCTGAAGTATCAAATCATGGAAAATCAGGCCTATGCCCTGGTGAAGGCCATCAAAGGCTTTAGAGTTTACATTTTATATTCACATGTGACTGCCTATGTCCCAAACTCTGTTGTAAAAGACATATTAACTCAAGAGGGACTAGAAGGCAAAAGAGGCAAGTGGATTGCCAGCATTCTGGAGTATGACATTGAGATAAAACCCACCAATCTTATAAAGGGACAAGGTTTAGCCAAACTGATGTCTGAAACCAATTTTCAAGCCTTAGATATAAATGAACTGGACAATGAAACGGAGTTGGCGACTCCACAAATCAGTGCAGCTCTTTTGCAATCCCCCTGGTATGCTGATATTTGTTTTATATTGTTAAACCTGTGTGCTCCCCTAGGGTTGTCCAGAACCAAAAAGAGATTTTTAAAAATGAAAGCATCAAATTTTTGTGTCTTAGATGGTGCCCTGTTTTCGAAAAATCATGAAGGAATTTTGTTGAACTGTTTAAATGTAAATGAAACTGACATTGTTATGAAAGAATTCCATGCAGGGGATTGTGGAGGGCATCTATATTGGAAATCCACTGCTGATAAGATACTAAGAGTTGGTTTCTGTTGGCCTTCATTGTTCGCAGATGTCAAAAAGTTTGTGGTCTCATGCCACAAAGGCCAAGTCTTTGAAGGAAAAAGAAAGCTTCTGCCTTTGCCGCTTAAGCCCATTTCAACCGAGAAGCCTTTTCAACAATGGGGTCTTGACTTCATTGGAGAAATCCACCCATCATCCTCAGGACAGCATAAGTGGATTCTAACAGCAATAGACTATTTCACCGAGTGGATTGAAGCCATCCCATGTAGACAAGCCAATGACTCCACCATTATCCAATTCCTTGAAAACAATATTCTGTCCAGATTTGGCTGCCCTGAAAAAATTGTCACAGACAGCGTCACTGCCTTCAAATCCAAGAGAATGATCAATTTTTGCCACAAATACCACATTACCTTGGGTCATTCCTCAGCCTATTACCCTCAAGGTAATGGACTAGTCGAGTCATCCAACAAAAGCCTAATCAATATCATCAAGAAAGTCTGAGGAAAATAAAAAGAATTGGCACAAAAAGCTCACAAATGCACTATGGGCTGATAGATTGACAACTAAGAGATCCATTGGGATCAGCCCATATGAGTTAGTCTATGGCATGGAGGCCAATGTCCCTTCTTCTTTGGGAATCCCTGTTATCAAGCTGCTGCAAGAGATTCAGGTTGAGCCCAATGATATCCAAAGGAGGATAAACCAAACCATCCATTTGCAGCAAACAAGAGAGCAAGTGTATGGCAGAGCTCAAGTTTTACAAGAGAAGCTCAAGAAAATGTTTGAAAAAAGAACAAAGGCTGAAGATTTCTTCATGGGCAGCAAAGTCTGAAGATGGGATTCAAGAAGGGAGGACAAAGGAAAGCATGGCAAGTTCGATTTCTTTTGGAGAGGCCCCTTTATTATTTCTGTTGTTCAGGGTAACAACACTTATTTTTTGAAGAGTTTGGATGGCAGCACAGTTGAGGAAGGCCCTGTTAATGGCCGCATTTTGAAGCATTATCATGACCCCATCTAGATACAACGAAACTCTGCATATTATTTGTAAATTAATATTATATATTTCCAGCACTTTGTTTTCGCTTTTATAGCAGGTCGATAAGAGGGAACCACACAGCAAATTTTGAAGGAGAGATCAAAGAAAGATCCATTTCAGATCACTGTTTTTTGAAATAATTCCAAAGAAGTTCTCAAGTAGATTTCAATATGTTTACAAGCACCTCAAAGACAAAAAGAGCTACAGATCCACACAGATCAGCTTACAAAGGTATCGCATACTAGGTTATAAAGATTCAGGTCAAAGGTCTCCAAGAGCAAGAAGTTTACAATACAACAACTAAAGATTAAGGCAATCTGACCTACTATTCTTGGCCTGTCACAAGGAAAGGCCATCCCCAAGTGGAGCCACTATTAGCTTCCTATACCAATAGGTTTCATTTTTCATGATTGACAGTGGAAGTGCCAAAAATGTTCATCCTTTTCATGCTGCAAAAGTTCCATTTTTGAAGAATTTTACAGTTAAGGGAGGGCCAGATAGCTTAATCTTGGCCTCCCTAGGTTTAAATTGCTTGTTTTAGAAAATAGAGAAAGAAAATCTGTCCAAACTGTTTAAACTTGGCAGATTATTAGCTAGGTAGAGAATTAAGAAGCCCAACTGCTCAATCTGGGCCCTTGGAAGAAATAAGGGTAGTTCTTAGATAGGAGGGCAGTGAAAAAAGAAAAAGGCAATCAGGGTTTGCAAGTCTAAGTGCACCCTTCCTGAAGTAACAAAAAATGCTAGGTGTATTAGGCTGGGTAGGTAGCCTAGGGTTGCAGAAGCAAGATCATCTTCAGTTTTGACCTAAGCAAAGAAGCTCATCTCATCTAAAGCAGGAGTACCAAGGCACTATTTGATGGCAAGGTTTGGAAGCATGTCTAACTCCCCCCTCATCCCCTCAGAAATCATTCACTAACATCCCCTCAAGGACCTTGGGATCTGCCCAAAAAGTCCATCTTCACTCCATCCTGGTTGAAAACCAAGTTGACTTCTGACGTTGACTCACTGAAAAGAAGCCACATTTATTGTGTAAAATTTATTTTTACACGATCCATCATATCCCTTACATTTCCATTTCACCAAGTCATATTAACTCCTAATTCTACTATATAACTCCCTAACTATTTTCCCATCCCTATTTGCTATTAAAACTATATAAAATCCCCAAAAAAAAAATTAATATCCCTACCCCTTGGCACTATAGCCATATTTCTTAAGTAAGGGAAATAATAGTCCATCTGGGGCTACTATTAACCCTTCTGTGTTCCACATCCCACCATGGATGAAACCATGCATGCGAAGAGTGTGAAATCCAGCTCGAACTATGAGGCCAGTGCCTCACCATCTGATCCTTCCTTGGATCTCTTCTTGGATTTCTTCAGTGGACAATTTGTAGCAAAATGGCCCACCTCATGACAATGAAAGCATCACACTTTCAATTTGTCAAACTTCTTCCCACCATGGAAAGAACTCGATTTGGGATGAGAAACCTTCTCCTTCCCTTTCTTTACCTTACTCGCTAAGGCACAATTTTCTTCATCCTCCTTGGATGAAGAGCCATCTGTGGTGCTTTTCTTATCTCCTCCTGCATCAAATCCAACCAAAGTCGTTCCCAATCTGGCAGTTTCTCTCTTCCATTTGCCGAGTCTTGGTAGCTATGCAGCTCTTAGGAAGACTGATGAGTGCAAGACTCACCATGTCATCATCGGCTTTCGTGATCCCTACACTTCCAAGCTCATCCCTGTAGGTGGTGAGCTTGTTTAGATATGTAGAGATCGTATCACCTTTTTCACACTTGATTTTCTGAAGCTTGTCTTTCAGCACTAGCTTCCTTTGATCGTTGATGTTCTGATATAGATCTTTCAATGTTTTCCACATCGAAAATGGTGTCTCCTTCCCATGGAGGCTTGAGACAATGTGGTCTCTAACTCCCTCCAGGAGGATTCTCCTTGCTCTAGCCACACATTTCTTCCATTCCGCCAATTATGTAGCATTAGTTGCTACCATCTTGGGGACTTCTTGATAAATGAAGTCCTTTAGACCGTTATCCTCTAATACTGCTTCCATGTGATCCTTCTAGGCTATATAATTCAAGCTACCATCAAGGGCATACTCGAGTCTTAAACCATTGAATGCCATTGGTGAAATTGAGATGTGATAAGAACTCGATTTCTATATTCAGGAACCTCAAAGTTCGAACTTCTCCCTTCTTGTATATTGTTCTTCCCTTTGAACACCTGTGCTCCGATACCATGTAGAAATTCCCACTGTAGATCACCTGATAATGCAATATACTAAAGCAAAATACTAGATTTACTTCTAGAATCAAACTTTGCAGAAGCTTAATCAATTTGAGCTAGATCAATCAGAACACATATAATAGAGAATGAGAAAGCAATCACACATGAACACAGAAGAATACTTTGGGGAAAGCCTCGGCTAAAAACCCCAATCTCTATATTATCATACAAGTGGAAATATGTCCAGACTACACAAAGCCTTAGCTCGGAAGCTATCCAACTCTCAATACATTCCCTCTGTTGCTCATAATCAGTCAAAGACTTCTCACAAACCTTCTCCTCTGCCCTCCAAGCCTCCTATTTCCTTGCGGAGTTTCTCTTAGGATCCAATGCTGCCATTTGTGTGAATTGGCCTCTCACACTACTCACTAAACTCAGAAGTAACTGCGCAATCCTGAAGGAGATGATTCCTTCTACATGGATGAGTTTCCTATATAGGAAAAATCCTCCAATTGATAGTACAATGCCCCTTCCTCTGATCTCAACTGGGACTCTGACTGAACTGACATGCATGAGTTATTTTTGAGAGAATATTGAGTTATCTGAAGTGCAGCAGTTACATGCATGCATGCATTAACTAACTAAACTCACAATTAGTTCAACAAACTGTTGGAACTAATCTAACTGGACTTAACTCAGTTAACTGAGCTAACTAATTACAACTCATCATTATATCTTTAACTAAGGGATAAATTCCTCAATCAATGGGATAACTATTGCATGTCCCCACATAGACTTCATGTTTGATTTTCTACAACTAATTAACTCAAGATGAATTAACTAATTATTTTACAAATAGCTGCTAAGATCAAATTCGAATTTTACTTCTCAATTTTAGTTCAGGGACTAACTAAAATTGGAATCCATCCCAAAATGCTATTTATATCAAAGCTATTTTTAGCACTTCCATTTTTTATTCCTTGTTGTTATGTCCAACATTGGTACCCGAGCTGCTATTTATAACAGTGTTATTTTTAGCACTTCTATTTTTAGCATTTCTTGTTGCTACTTTAAACACTCCCTCTCAACAAGAAAGGCATTCAACTCAAACCCAATCCTAAACCTTTGGAATGTTCTACATGCAACACTTCTCTGAAGTGTTATTGCTCCAGCAACTCTAGAAACAAAAATTCTCCCAACTGACCTCCCTATTGGGCTAGAAACATCCTCTTATCTGAAGCTTCCTCTACCACTGACAAGTTCTCCCTCACAACAATCCATGCATCTCGCACCGTTGCACACCTCCATGTGCCAACCTTCACTGGTGCAACACCCATGTGCCTCTCGCATTGTTGCAACCTGCTAGCTCTGCATTGTCTTGGGATTCCTACACTGTAGCTCTCTCTGCCGCTCCATCCGCATCTGCTTCTACCCACTTAGTCAGTCCTCCTACTCCTCATCGGGGCTCCCGTAGCAAGTTCTAATCAAAGAGGTTGGGTACCTCAATGATCCTACCCCTATTCCAGCCTTCTTGGGACTGTCACTCCACATCGTGTTAATTTTAGGTATGTTCTATGCTAAAGCAATTTATTTCAATTTTCACAGTTAGCTCATTGTCTTTTCCAGATTAGCAATCACATCAGCATTAAAGTAAACTGCAGATAGAACATAAATATAAATTGCAAAAGACACGCCAAGACAAGAGGACACAATATGTGGCGCTAGCAGCCAAGGAAAAACCCACAATGTGGGGAAACCCTTGATCAATTCTTCTTTTATGTTCTTTAAAGTTCAGCAGACAAAGAGAGAGAGAGAGATAGTACATTTACAATAGAAGTCAACACTTTGAATTATCTAGATAAGAGCATAGATCATCTCTAAGAAGATGATACATGACATCAGTTGAAGACATGCTACTTCAACTGATTCTCCAAGGTGACTCCTTCACCTATCGTTGTGCTGCATTTCATCATCATGCTGCACCTCACCGCTGCACCATGTTACATCCATCATCATTGTACTACATTATGTTCCATTGCTTCACCATGTTGCCTTCCCAGCAGTTCCGGCTGTTCCCTGCAGTTTCGACAATTCCGGTCGTTCTTGGTAGTTCCTGCAATTCCGACAGTTCCAGCAGTTCTGACTTTTCCGGATCTTCCGGCAGTTTTGACTTTTCCGATAGTCCGAAATTTTCAGCAATTCTAGCTTTTCTGGATTTTCTGACAGTTCCGGCTTTTCCGATAGTTCTGCCTTTTCCGGCAATTTTGGCTCTTCCGAATTTTCGAGTAGTTCCGGCTTTTCCGGATTTTCCGGCAGTTCTAGCTTTTTCGGCAGTTCCAGCTTTTTTGGATTTTCCGGCAGTTCTGACTTTTTCGGCAGTTCCAGCTTTTCCGATAGTTCTGGCTTTTCTGGCTTCTCTGGCAGTTCCGACTTTTCCGGTTTTTCCGACAGTTCTAGCTTTTTTGGCTTTTCTGGCTTTTCCGACAGTTCTGACTTTTCCAGCAGTTCCGGATTTTTCAGCAATTTCAACTTTTCTGGCAGTTTCGGCTTTTCCGGCAGTTCTGGCTTTTCGGCGTTCTCATCAGTTCCGGCTTTTTCAAATTTTTTGACAGTTCCGGCTTTTCCAGCTTTTCTAGAAGTTCTGGCAGTTCCGGCTTTTTCGACTTTTCCGACAGTTCCGACTTTTTCGACTTTCTGGATTAGGCCAGCGTTATCCCTTAGGATCTCTCCTCCTACTAAAACCCAAAGACAAGTAGAGAGAGGAAGAGATCCCAAGTGTGTGTTGAAATGACTTGAAGTCCTCTATATTTATACTAAAACTTAGATGATGAATAGGCATGTCTATTGAGTTTTTGAGCCTACTCAAGTTGTTGGTCTGCTTGATAATAATTCCATAATCAAAATAAATTCATAACTCCATGAATACTTATCGGAATCGGATAATCTTTAGATCAATCCTACACCTCTCGATGAGAGGGATCCAATAAAAATATCAGCTGCCATAAATAAGCTAACCCACATGGAGTTTGGCCCTAGTTTCCAATTTTAACACTCCCTCTCAACTAGGGAGAACTCCATCTACTGATCCATATTTCCGACTGAACTGTCTCTGCCATCAGTGCCCTGCACTGCTCTGCTCATCTCTACCCAGCACTGCTAGCTCTGTTGTCTCTGCTCAGCTCTGTTGGCTCTTGTTGCGCTCTGCTCAACTCTCCTGGCTCTGCTTAGCTCTGTTGGCTCTGCTCTGCTTTGCTCAGCTCTATTGGCTCTGATCTGCTCTTCTTAGCTCTGTTGAACCATGAAGAAGAAGAAATTGATTGAGAATGTCTCGTTCCATTCTCCATTGACCCGAAGTCAGTCTCAAAGTGCGTACAATTGGTCCTAGACCAGTCTCAACCAACCCAAAGTCAGTGTCATAGTGGTTACCACTCCTACCACTGGTCCCATACCAGTATTATTAGTCTCAGAGTGTGTACCATTGGTCCCAGACCAGTCTCAACCGACCCGAAGTCAGCGTCATAGTATGTACCACTCTCACTGGTCCCAGACCAGTCCTCGTTAGTCTCAGAGTATTTACCACTGGTCCCAGACCAATCTCAACCGACCCGAAGTTGGCGTCATAGTAGGTACAACTCCTACAAATGGTCCTAGACTAGTATCATTGATCCCATATCAATGAAGGTCATCCTAGCATAGGGATTACAGTAGATACAGTGATGCATCCATTAGTATGACTATGGTCCCTATCCTCATTTCCCTGCTCATTGATCATATGGGAGGTACTTCCCATGAGTCCCAGACTGCATGGGTAGGATGCCTCGACAGGAGAACTAATCAGTCCTTTCCTCACAGGAGAACTTATCATCCTTCTACACAATTTCCATGGAGAACACATCATCCAAGCCTCACATGAGAGCTAATCATCCTGCTACATAATCGTCATGGAGAACACATCATCTAGACCTCACAGGAGAACTAATCATCGTACTACATAATTGTCATGGAGAACACATTATCCAGACCTCACAGGAGAACTAATCATCTTGCTACATGGTTGCCATAGGAGAACTAATCATCCCGGCCCATAGGAGAAATAATCATCCTATTCATAGCACACTACCAGGGGAGGGTGAGTCGCCCAGTGGTCGTATGTTGCTCCAGTAAGTACCCCAAGCCCCCCAGAGGTCCCAGAGCTCAATGCATGCAGCATGCAGGACCCTTATAAGAAGGTCTCTCAATGACTCCAAGTCATTCGAGAAAGTCACAGATTTGACCTTTCCCCGTGGATTTGACAAAATGTCTACAACCTGTACATCAGTCTCAATGCAATGGAACCTCCTCACTCATCGACTTACCATACCCCAAATAAGGCAGTATCTGCTGTCTATCTGCCAGAGCAATCATCGAATACGGGATTCCTCAATAATCGAATCCCACCTCTGGTTGTCACAGAGAATCACAGTGGTTTTCATCATGTGTACAAACAGCTCACTTAAGAGCTTCTTCAACCATGCAACTTCACACGAGATCATACTCGTAGCTATGTATTCGATCTCGGTAGTGCTTATAGCAATCGATTTATGTTTCCTACTCATCCATGATATCAAAGCAAAATCTAAAGAGAACCAGCACTAAGAAGTGCTCTAGTGATCCTCCAAACTTCCTGCCCACTCAGCATTCGAATAATCATGCAGTTTCATATTTCTGGCAGTGTATCTCAATCCATGAGAGATTGTGTCCTGAGGATATCTCAGAAGATTCTTGGCACCAATCCAGTGAGGCTCAACCGAATGTGAGCTCACCATGCTAACTACAAAACATATGTTCAAACGGAAGTTCACCAAGAACATCAACGTGAATGAGTTTATGAAACTCAGAGGCATTTCCCAAATCTAGTCTGACATCACTACCATATAACTTCTGAAAGTTAAGATCCTCGAGGTAGTCACAAGCTTGCAGTTTATCATTTCACATTCGTAATCCAACTCCCTCTTACTTCTGCAAATGAGAGGGTCTTCACCTGTTAGAAATAGGTCATCCTCATAAGGTGTCAGTATGATAGGTCTATCATCCACAACCTTCGGGTAATGGTTTGGATCAGTTTCACTCCTAGTGAATCTCAGCTTCATTTGACAGCTATCAATCCTCTCATACTACGCCCGAGGAGTTTTACTTCAAGCCATAGAGGGCTTTCTTCCACCTGCATACGTGATATTCTTGATCATCAATCTCAAACCCCTCGGGTTTTTCCAAATCTGTGGACCCGCTACATGAGGGGAATGGTCCCCTTGTAAGATTTTCCTTCGGTACATCTAAGACATGTACTTTCATGCTCTTTTTGAATTTAGGCATCGTTGTCACCATCTGACTCACAAACCTTCAGTGCTATGTGTCAATGGACATGATCCCCAGTGGACTTCCTGCAACTTGATACAATCCCAAACTCAAAAACATCTTTGAAAATTATATTTTCAAACACATATCTTTCCATCGATGAGTGCCACCCTGAAGCCTTTGACTTCCATTGTTGAAATGGACACCAGGTTCTTCTTGTGATCAGGTACATAAAAGAGTTTTGTAAATGAATTGAGTTACACTCATTCAATTGAGGGATAACATTCCCTACACCCTTTCCGAGATGGGTGGCATCAACTCCAAGTATAATCCCAAGATTGTTTCTATCTCTACCAAATTAGAGAGTGCACCCATCTATCCGATGAAGTGCCTTGAAGCACTACAATCAATAAGCCAGGTTCACAAAGAATCTGAAGGAGATGGCCAATACAAGATAACACTTCTTTATCTTATCATAAACAACATTTGATTCTTCATACCTGGGGTTCCTTGCTTTCTTTTAAGAGTCGACCATTTCCTGGATGACCTGCATTACCTATCATTCCTTTGATCATTGAAGATGTCCCTGGAATGATTGTTATCTTCGTCAAGAGATGTGTCTCTGCCATTCAGACACTCCTTCACATAATGGCCGAACTTATTGCAAGCAAGGCATCCGCCTTTCCTTCCACCCTTAGATCTGAACTTCCTAATGAAGTGATCTTTAGGTAGGCCATCAGAAACTTCTGTTGTGCCATTCTTGTAATATTCTCTGCTTAGACTTCACCATTGGTGAATTTGAAGAGGGATGAGGAATCCTCTGATCCTTTTGTCCTTTCCCAACAATCTTTGATGATTGCTCTTTCACTCTTGCTTGGGCATTGTCTTCACCTCAGCTCTGATACCACGTTAATTTTAGGTATGTTCTATGCTAGAGAAATTTATTTCAATTTTCACAATTAGCTCTTTATCTTTTCCATATTAGCAATCACATTAGCATTAAAGTAAACTGCAGATAGAACATAAATATAAATCGTAGAAGACAAGCCAAGACAAGAGGACACAAGATGTGGCGCTAGCCAAGGACAATCCCCACAATGTGGGGAAACCCTTGATCAATTCTTCTTTTATGTTCTTCAAAGCTCAGTAGAGAAAGAGACAGAGAGATAGTACATTTACAATAGTAGTCAATACTTTGACTTATCTAGATAAAAGCATAGATCATCTCTAAGAAGATGATACATGAGATCAATTGAAGACATGTTGCTTCAACTGATTCTCCAAGGTGACTCCTTCACCTATCATTGTGTTGCATTTTGTCATCATGATGCACCTCACCACACTGCACCATGCTACACCCATCATCACTGTACTAAATTATGTTCCATTGCTGCACCATGTTGCCTTCCCTGCAGTTCCAGCTGTTCCCTGTAGTTCCGACAGTTCTAGTTGTTCTCAGCAATTCCTGCAGTTCCGATAGTTCCAGCAATTTTGGCTTTTCCGGCTCTTCCAACAGTTCTGGCTTTTTTGACAATTTCGTCTTTTTCAGTAGTTCTAGCTTTTCCGGCAGTTCCGACTTTTCTGGTAGTTTCGGATTTTCTGGAAATTCTGGCTTTTCTGACTTTTCCAGTAGTTTTGGATTTTCCGACTTTTCCGGCTTTTTCGGCAGTTCCGGCGTTTTCGGATTTTCTGGATTTTTTGACTTTTCCGACAGTTCTGGATTTTCCGGCTTTTCTGACAGTTCCAGCTTTTCCGACAGTTCCGACTTTTCCAGCAGTTTCGGATTTTTCGGTAGTTCCGACTTTTCTGGCAGTTCCGACTTTTTCGGCTTTTCCAGCTTTCTCGGCAGTTCCAGCTTTTCTGGCTTTTCTGGTAGTTCCAACTTTTCCAGCTTTTCTGGCAGTTCCATCTTTTCTGGCTTTTTCAGCAATTTTGGCTTTTCCAGCTTTTTCGATAGTTTCAGCTTTTCCATCTTTTCCGACTTTCTGGATCAGGGCAGCGTTATCCCTTAGGATCTCTCCTCCTACTCAAACCCAAAGACAAGTAGAGAGAGGAAGAGATCCCAAGTGTGTGTTGGAATGACTTGAAGTCCTCTATATTTATACTAAAACGTAGATGATGAATAGGCATGTCTATTGGGCTTTTGAGCCTACTCAAGTTGCTAATCAGCTTGATAATAATTCCATAATCAAAATAAATTCATAACTCCATGAGTACTTATCGGAATCGAATGATCTTTAGATCAATCCTACACCTCTCGATGAGAGGGATCCAATAAAAATATCAGCTGCCATAAATAAGCTGACCCACATGGATTTTGGCCCTAGTTGCCAATTTTAACACATCGCCCCACCTCCTACCTGGAGGTATGGATGCATGTGCTTCCTTTTCCCACT
>APFE030767890.1:53429-66676 GCA_000404065.3 Pinus taeda | reverse complement strand
ATTAAAAAAAAATAATAATATAAATTTGACCTGGGTCCTATAGTCGAATATAGCCGTTGGAATCTCTGCTCAAACTATTTAACAGGTGTAGCTAGATCTGTTTCTTCAACTTGTCCTAACGATGAACCACACTTGTTGGTTCGAAATGCGTCGACAAATGTCTGTCTACATGTGATTTACGCAGAAGTTATTCTTTCAATCATTTATCTAGTAAGTTAAACATTTAGTGTTGTCTAGGATATTAGCTAATTGTTGCCTCAACTTTGCATTGGTAGTGTTTATTCACTCATTGCTTCCCATTCTTATCTATCATTTAGCTCTTAGTTAGTTTAGCTTAGTTTCATTTCCAGAATTAGACAGTGTTAGTTTAGTTTACATATCCCCTTTGTTGTGACAATAATTAATTATCTCAATACATTCTATTGGAAATATTGAGGGGGCGAAGGGTGGGGTGGGGGGGGCACAAATTAGTATTTCTTAGCAATTACCACTTTTTAATATTTTTTAGAGCATTAGTTAATCTTAAATTATTATTATTGTTCTTCTTCACATAATAAAAAATAATAATCAATAGTAGACAACACCATACAACGATGTAGAAATATAAATACAATAGACACAAGATTTTTAGGTGGAAAACTTCCTCCGGGTCAAAAACTACCAAACACTTCTTGGTAATTGTCTTCTCCTCCTCTTTAAAATAAAATTAATTACATAAAGTTTTTAGCTACAAGTGAAGGAAGCTCCAACCCCCTGATTTACAGACTACAATATGCAGGATGCTACTACACCCTAATAACCTGCTAGAATCAAAATGATGCCCCAACACCCTATAAGTCCTGCGACAACTTGACGAGTTCCCCAACACTTCGTTTACCAGCAACTGTCGAAATGGATGCTCCAACACCTTGTTGATTTATCATCCACCACTGAAAGGATGCCTCAACGCTTATACAGGTTACAACCTGCCCTAGCACCAACCTGTCGCCCTGAAGTGTTCTCAGGCTCCAACTTGAAGGTGACTCCAATCACCTGCCTTGCACCACCCTGCCACCCTGAAGTGTTCTCAGGTTACAACCTGAAGGTGACTCTAATCACCCTGAAGAGTCGGCGAACCATGTTTCATAATTTTCAGACTAGATCCCCATGTGCTCTGAAATAATAGAAGAGTGTTGTGAAGAAGATAATGTTATAACCTGTCAAATACTGATAGCCGTGACCACACTTCCCAATACTACCATAACTGATCATTGCACGAAATTTGTCATCAAAGCTTCATTGCTAATGTTGCCGAGTCAACTAACCACTGCACAAGTTTACCATTATACAACATGTTATCACTGATCACTACTACTGCTCCACTGCACATCAATGTCACTACTCAATTACACATGAATATATGAGCATTCACGAGCTCACAAACTTGCTACCAATTGCATGTCACTACATTTCACAAACATGAATGAAGAAGCATCAAAGTTCATATGCAGGTAACCACATCACTGACCAAAAGTGCCTATACTATTGTGAATGCTAAATCCAAACATTTGATAACAACATACTCCAAGATGCCTCAAGTCATCCCTATTACATGCTACCAATGTTCTCAAACTCTGCTCACAGAGAGCTACCAACATATGTCTTTTCAATGTTGATCACTAGTCATACATTGTTATCCACCTTCACATCAATAAGTTGTACATCAATGTGATAATGACCTCAAAGACTTGTTTCCCTGAAATGTGAATATCCCTAACAAATAAACAAAAACAAGTCAAAAAAGAGCCCTTCTTTTGAAATTCGCTAGTTTCCTTAGGAGGCCTAATTTTATTTCAGAGTTATATTAACAAGATATTTCACATTATCATGCATCCATTTTAAGGATAAGTATAGTTCCTTTTATAGTCTTAGGAGGGGATTCAAAGAATAATCGTTGGAGGGATTTAAAAGTCTAAATACTCTTGAATTTTTAACTAAATATTGTCATGGCTTATTTCTTCAAATTTTAACCTTTGAAACTTTTCACTAATAGTCTGCTTGCCCTATTTGTCATAAAGTATATTATTTTAATAATAGATGAAGAACCTTTTATTATGATCTGTATGTATGTTTTGAATGATGGATTTGGGAAGAGATCCTTGAAGGTAACCATTGGCGGATTTTTAAACTATTTTAATTCTTTATTATTCAAATAATCATAGCCTATTAATTATGTTAAACATTAGTTTCCCTTTGATGTAAGTTTTTAGGATTTTCAATATAATGTGGGAGTTTTAATTACGCTAGATAGGGGCTTTATTAAGTCATCATTGGAGGTGGTCTTAGAAGCCTTAAAATTATTAGTTTCTATAACTAATTTAATTTGCATCATTTATATGTCAATTTGGACCCTAAGCAAGGCCCTTGTACCCTTTATAATTAGGAATTAAGTTAGTCAAGGGTTGACTCTACAAACTATGATGGAGTACCCTTAGTTTTTTATAGGACATAATGAGAAACCTTCTTGCTTGAGTTTTGATACCTACAACCACTAAAATTATGGGTTTTAGTCCATCAATGGGGTTCCCTAACTTCAAATGGGAATATCTCCCAAACTAAGAGAAACCATGTGACGTACCACATTCCACCAGAAAGATATCGTCAAGGAGAATCCAATGACGTGGATTTCTAAGTCAAAATCAATGAGTTAACACTTCAAAAACCATCGGCAAGGTCGAGGTACATCCTTAGTCTAGGGAACCCAAACCCTAAGAATTGGGTTTTCAACCATCCAACAGTGTAGTCTTCAACTTGATGTAATCCAAACAATCCTAAGAAGCATTCATTATTCATTTGACATCAACGATAGGTGTTTTAGTCAAATTCAAACCTAGTCAAACCTCAAAGTTAACATCAATGACAACACCATTCAATAATGTCCCCCTTTGTCATTGATGGAAACACATGTACTCCGTCTACGAGTACAACTCCTCCTGACTTCATGCTTTCATCTCCTTCTCATGATTTATCTTCCCCTTTGACATCAATAACAAAGGGTGACTCCCCCTGACAATCTTCCCACTTCCTATGGACTTTTAACCTGCTTGTGCTCCCCCTAATGATAAGCCTTCCATTGTCTTCCTTCAAAGTACTTTCCTCAATATTTGCTACAATGAACTATCTCCCCCTTTCATGTTGTGCTTTCTACTGATGACTCTAATGAGTTAATGATTGATCATTATGGACCTGTAATCCTTCAACTATTATTCTTCATCTATCTTGAAGCTATTAATATTTCCATGTTATCTATCTGTTGATTGTAAACTTGTGCCACATATATATCTTCATAATAATGTATCACGTAACTCTTAGATTGGATCATCCTAATGTGTGTCATCGTCCAATGTTCCTGTTGATTCATCATTACTTGCCCTTATGAATCCTGAAAGCATGACTACTAAGATTTTCTTATCTTCTTGATATTCTTGTTACTGTTTCCTTTTCCATATCTTATTGTACCTACAATCTCGAGCTATGTGCCCATAGTTATGACAATTGAAGCATGCAATGTTATCCATAGGATATTCCATTTGATATCTACAATTGCAAACTATGTGGCCATAGTTATGGAATTTGAAACATTCAATGCTTAGCCTATCTGGAACGAACTCTCTACTAACAAATACATCATGAAACTTGTCTCATGATCCTGCAAACTTGCTTTGCGAATGATAATGTTACTTGCTAAAGACTTCACAATCCCTAGTCATATGTCCATAGTTAGTACATAAAAAAAATAGCCATTAAATGAACATGCATACCTATATGATTCATTCAGAGTCAGTGGTCCTTGATCATTATACATGTCAACAACTTTACAATCCCTAGCCATATGTCTAAAGTTAGTACATGAAAAACAATAACCATTAAATGGACGAATGTACTTGGATGATTTTTTATACTCATTCTTCTTTGGAGGAGGTGCCATAGTCTTTTGGTCTACTTTTTCCTTGACTAATTTGGCATCATTCTTTGGAGTTACAAAAATCTTATTTGGTTCATTACTTTGATTAGTATTCTTCTCAATCTCACTTTTAGAAGATTTGGAGCTTGTACCTTCATCAATTGAAGTCTTACTTACTCCTTTTGTCAATTCATTATATGTCCTATCCATATACTGTAATTGTTCTTTTTGCAATTCCTTGAACTTGTTGACTTCATTAAGGGTTCTGTGAAGTTCTTCATGATTTTGAGCAAGGTCTTCTTGAAACTGATTTTTCAAGATTTGTCTTCTTATTTCTACCTCTTCTATTTGTAGCTTTAGAAGAGTGACCTTTTCTACTTGTTTGTTGAAAACTTGTATCTGTTCCTTCTGCCTTACATTTTCCTTGAGCCTGTCTATTTCTACAGTGGTTATATCCAATTCCTTTTTCTTTTGATCAAATTCATATATGTACCTTTTACGAGATTCCTTTAATTAACTTTCCAAATCCTTCTCTTTTCTATCTACTTCTTGCACTTGGAGTTTCAAAAGAGAAACTTCTTCTTTGAGTTTATGATTTTCCTTCTTCGTGTTCCTCCATTCTATATTATTTTCTTCAAGTTCTTTTCTAAGTGATTCTTCAAATTTTCTGGATTCTTCCAACTGCACTATAATATTGCTAATGATTTTCTCAAATTCTTCATTCTTCTTATTGAGTCTTCTGACAAATTCTTTCTCTATTTCCAATTTTGCTTCCATAAATTTTTCCCTTTCCCTTTCACTCTTGAGTTCCTTTATAACTCTATTCTCTTCATTTCAAAATTTGATCTTGCTCATTTCCTCAACTTCTTCACTATTATCATTGTTTGATTCCTTGATATCAGTATCTGCATGATTACCAACATCTATATCTTTACTTGCATGCTTCCTTGAGTAGAGATTATGGAGCGTTTCCCAAAGAATTTTGGACGTTGAGCATTGACCAATTTTTACTTTTACAGGATCTTCCAGAACATTAAAAATGAAATTCATAGCTTTCGTATTGTACCTTTTAGCTTTGCCAGTAGATGTGTCCCCAAAACAACATATTCCCATACATCATGAGCTTGCAGGTGGACTACCATTATAGGTTCCCATATCCAGTGATTATCTCCATCAAATTCAAGAGCTTGTGTACAATACTGATTTTATTTGGATTTGGATATTGTTGCAGTACCTGAAACTTCCTTTGAATGCTTGGTGACTTTCTTCTTTGATTTTCCCATCTATGTATTATGAGATCTACCTTCCAGCTATTAAGTTGCTACTGAAGGAACCCACTTTGATCCCAATTATTAAAAATAATGAGAGGAGGGGTGAATCGATATTTCTTAGTAATTAGCACTTTTTAATATTTTTTAGATCATTAGTTAATATTCAACAATTATTATTCTTCTTCATCAAATAAACATAAATAATAATCAACGGTAGGCAACACCATACAACAATGCAGAAAGATCAAGACAATAAACACAATATTTTTAGGTGGAAAACCCCCTCCAAGTCAAAAACGACCAAAAAAATTCTTAGTAATTTTCTTCTCCTCCTCTTTAAAATAAAATTAATTACATCAAGTTTTCAGCTACAACAAAAGGAGGCTCCAACCCCCTTATTTACAAGCTACAACATGTAAGATGCTACTACACCCTAATAACATGTTGCAATCAGAAGGACGCCCCAACACCATGTAAGTCAAGCTAAAACCTCATGAGTGCCCCAACACTTTGTTTACCAACTACTATTGGAATGGATGCTCTAATGCCCTATTGATTTATCAGTCACCACATAAAGGAAACCTCAACGCCCTGTGCAGGATACGGCTTGCCCTAGCACCACCCTGTCACCCTGAAGTGTTCTTAGGCTCCAACCTGAAGGTAACTCCAATCACCTGCGTTGCACCACCCTACTACCCTGAAGTGTTCTCAAGCCACAACTTGAAGGTGACTCCAATCACCCTGAAGAGTTGGCAAACCACATTTCATAATTTTCAGAATGGATCCCCCTATGTTATGAATTAATAGAATAATGTTGTGAAGAAGATATTGTTATAACCTGTCGAATCCTTATAGCCACTGACCACACTACCCAATATTTTCCAAACTGATCACTGCACTAAATTACTCATCAAATCTTCATTGTTAACGTTGCCATGTCAACTAACCACTGCACAAGATGACCATTGTACAACCTTTTATCATTGATCATTGCCACTACTCAATTGCAGATCATTGTCACTACTCAACTGCACATTAATAAATGATCATTCACAAGCTCACAAACTAGCTACCATCTGCATGTCACTACATTGCACTGCTCATGAATAAATAAGCATCAAAGATCATATGAGGGCAAACACATCACTGACCCAAACTGCCTGTTGATCTGAAAATGGGGCCTAAAGGCTTCTTTTCAACTTACAAGAACCTCTCCCATTTCCAAAGCTTAAATATTCCCAAGATCTAGTGATTAACCAATTGTTGAATTAAAAGTGCTTGAAAATAGGTGTGTGCTTATGTTTGTTTCAAAACTGTTTATGTGTTGTAATTTCTGTTGTTTATGCTGATATGTAAATACATGTAACAGTAAAATAGTGCAGCAAATAACAAACACATAAGACAGCAATATAATATGGAGTTCACCCAAAACTCTTGGGCTATGTCTCCTTGAGCTCTAGTCAACTCGACTAGGCTCTCTGGGATTATGGAAAATTCCTTTTACAAGCTCCACGCTCAATTCCATTGGTTTACACTGAACACAATGGGCTTAGAACACCATATTATCCCTGGCTCTGAAGCTCTCTGGCTTTCTGGCTCTGGCTCTGGCTCTAGCTCTGGCTCTTGGCTCTACCTCTCACTCTGGCTCTTAGCTCTCGGCTCTAGCGTCTCTGATCTCTCTCCCTGGCTCTCTCTGAGCTTCTCTCAGCCTTTGTAGTTCGCTTGACCTCCAAGCGACCCTTTAGCAACCTTCAAGCGACCCTTTTCAATCCTCCAACTCTCTCGACAACCTTCAGCTACCTTCAACACTTGTGCTCTCTGTGTTTCTATCATGCATCGGTTACAATCCTCCATCATTGAAGAACCCGACTGTTTCCTCACAAGAATCCATTTACAAATGGAAAAGAACAAGTGGTCAGGAAAACTCGATCATTTTGCCTTCCTCTAGCCGTGTCAACCAAATAACGGAAATACACAGGAAACGCATGCAAAATACATCATGGGCCTTTAGCCCGGACTTCAAATATCATGGAATCGGCCCTATAAACCTATCAAGTCCGCCCAAATATCGCTTATCCCTATCGCTTAGGCAAGAGGTCTAAAAACCTCAATACACAAGAATACACAGAAATCCCGAATTCCCAAATTTCAAAATCTATGAAATTGGGTCTATAATCCCTTTCAGGTCCGCCATCCATCACAATATCGCAATCGCATCGTCGCATGCCCAAATGGCCAAAAACTCATTTACACAGGATATACATTGAAAATCTGAATTTTTGAATTTCAAATATTATGGAATCATGCTTATAATTTCCATCGGGTCCTCCCTTTATCGCAAGTCGCATATCGGCATATCGCACTGTATTGGCCCTTTGTATCGGGGGTTCGTCGATATCGCCAATCTCTATCGACCCCGTCACTATATCGCAATCGGTATATTGCATTGGTAATGGCCCGGGGGTTCTTTCCTTTGGTCATGCCAATCGTTGATCCGCCGATCAAATACTGACCGTTGATCCGCAACCACTAATCCAATGGCTGACAGTCTGTTTCAGGCACGTAACTTCCACGGGGATTAACCGCCCGAAAAAGAAGTTTCCTCTCTCCTCCGTCGTGCCACGCGTCGACCAATGTATGGATTCAGGCGGAGCCCATCCAATACCACTTACCGCTTGAGGCCCACTCGAAATACCGCTTACTACCCCTTCCTTTCGAAACGCAAAAGGTTTTCCTGTTTGATTTATAAATCTGTCAGGTCCGCCGAAGGCCTTTGCACCTGTTTTAAGTCATTTCTCTTTGTTTATTGCGATGCGATGGGTTCTAAGGGATTTTATGTTTAAAAAGACATTTTTCCCTTAAGTCCCATTTATATAAGAATTTTCCTCCTTTTCAAAGGACAAAGGCAAACTTCTTTTTGCGATAACTTCCTCATCTGAAGTCCATTTTAGCCCATTCAAGTTGCAGTAGATTCAGAATGAAAAGATCTACGCAATGGAGCTATTTCAAAGAGAATCATTGAACTTTCATTTTCCTATGTGATGAACACTTTAGACTTATAAGTCTATTCAAGATCCATTTTGGATCAGACCTTCCCACTAAAAGAACTTTTGGTCTTCAAAAGACTGACATACTGATCTGAATAGTAAATGAGAGTAACAGCACCCTCCTCTTTCAGCCTCCATACACTTGCCTTGCATAGTGCCTCTGAACCAAATCCTTTGACCACTCTCCTTCTCAGATGTGTTGGTCTTCCCGGGTGTTAGTGTCTAAATCTACCTCAAGCTAAGAAAGGTAGGATCTAGGGTAACATCAAACCACACTTAACCTGGTAGGTAGCCCTACCAGGTCGGGAGAGGGATCTCTCCTTGTCAATCTCAGAAGAATATGATCAATAGGGCTTGAGATGACTAATATAAAAACTGATTTTAGGCTAGGTATATGCCCAGAAGAGTTTGATTGAATTTGATGATGTTTTGTTGGCTCAAATGTGAAAGGCAGATTTTGGGTCCGAGGAATGAGGCTCAGTTTTGCAGAGATATCTATGGGGCGAGGTAGGCAACTGGTTTGGTACTTCAAATTGAGTGAGATGGAGATATTTTAGACTGGTGAGGAGTTGGAGAGGGCATGAAAATCTCAGGGATCCTCTTCAAACAGCTGAAAACATTAATAACTAAACAAACCCTGGGTAGAGCACTGCAAATCAATGAATTCTACCTTTATCCTTGTTTGATTTAGTTAATATGAAGCAAAGAGAGATGATGGCATACATAAAACACATGTAAACTTACAATTTCAGAAGGAAACACAATACCAAATCAAGATGCCACAAGAATTCCATAAAGTGCTACAAACCCTGGTCTATTCCTTAGCCAAACTGCTGAAATGAGTATACAATGAAGCTCCAAGCTTTCCGAAAACTCCAACCATGCAAATGACTGAAAAATTACAAGATATAGGCAACCAACTACTCATCCTAGCCTCTAGGGGTCGAGCTCATAGGTTTAGGAGCTATTCCAACAAATTGTAAACTGAGAACTAAAAAGTAGGCAGTGGAACAACTTGCCTCTAAAAACTAGGAAACTGATTCATTCAGTTGCAAACCACCTTCTCAAGGATGATATACCTCTATGAGTGAAAATTTAACATAATTACATCAAAATCCATCAAGTCACATTAAATTACATTATGAGTTTGACTATTAGAAAGAGAAAATTCAAACTGTGAAGAAACTAGGCGAAAAACAGAGTTTTTTGGCCAAAATGAGCAAAATTCCTCCAATGCGTCGCACTTATTTCCCTATGCGTAGCGCATTTTTGCAGCTGATTTTGGATACCTTCCTAGTGTCCAAATTTGCTTCGAGTGGGCTTGTTGGAAATTTTTTCCTGTCTACTTCCAAAACAAGTGGAATTTCTGAATTTGGCCTCCATTTGCCCCTCCAAAACTGAGTTCTCCCAAAACTGCTTCTTGTGTGTTCAAAAAGGGGCAGAAAGGTCATTTTTGAGGTGTTTTTGACCTTTTTGGAAGCTCAAAACCTGTCAAAATTTCTTGGCCATTTGTGGGCATTCATATTTTTCCATGAAAAATCCAAAAATTCTGAGTTTTCCTCAAAAGGAGGTCCCCATCAAAAGCGTGCGCTAGGTGGCACGGCGCATCAGGCAGAAAAACCTGTTTTTTAGACCAAAAATTTGAAAATTGCAAAAAGTGTCCCAAATTTCTTGAAATTTGGGCTGAATCTCCTCCATCAAGTGTTGTGTTGAGCCAAGGAAGCCTCAACCAAGATCTGAAGTCTATCTTGCTCTTTTCAATTCCTCGATGCTTTCTTCAACTTGGCCTTCAAGTTCTTGATTCTTGCTTTGCACACTTCGTTTCTTGCCAAGTAGTGGTAGGCCATGTGCCTCAACATAGTTTTCTTCCTATTGGCCTTCTCAAGCAAATTTTCCAAGTGTATATTTGCCCTCTCAAGCCAAGACTCACAATCAGCATTGATTTCTTGTTCAAGTGGTGTCAGCTTGACTTTCCTCCTCTTGGCAGCTTGCCGGTTTTCTCGTATGTTTTGTAGCTCCATAATGGTTCGCTAATCCTCTAGTTGTTTGTTTCTTTGCTCCAAATATTTTATTATCCACTTGGCTCTTTCTAGGTTGAGAGACAAATCATGAATGTCCGCTTGTTGCTCCTGAATGATCTCCTTGAGCTTTGAGCTTTGTGAGCCCAAATCGGTGTCATCATCCTGAATAAGAATGAAGTATGTCTCTTGCCCTTCTGAAGGCCCCTCATCATGCAATGGCCGCTTTCCCTTGTCTTCTACCTGCTCTGCTGATGGAGGAAGCGAGACCCCTTCCACCCCGGGTGGAGATAGTACTCGCTTTGCTGTTGCAAACAACCTTCTAGTGCCCTTTTGGTAGGTGAAAAATAGTGGCACACTAACGGTTTGTGTCTCATGAATCTCCTGCCGATGTGAAGGTCCTCCTGTCTCATGAAACGATGATGCGAGTACTTGAGGACCTGTGAAGACCTCATGTGAAATGAAATCCTCCCATGAGATGTTGAGTAAACCAAGTCGATGCAAGACCACAATTTTAATTAGTGCAAAATGATATATGTTGTTATATTTCTGTTGAGGAGGCTTCCTGTGCACTAAGGTGATCATCTTCTCAATGTTCCAGCAAATAAAATAGGGGAGATTCATCATTCTCACCCTATTAAAGTGCATCAACAATATGATGTGATAGGCATACAGGCAAGAAAATCGGCCCTCACAGCTGAAATATTTAATTATGAGTTTCATCAAGGGAGCATATGTGTCTTTCAGATACCGGAAGGGAAAAACTCTACTGAGATGTCTCTGATAACTAGCCTTGATGTAAGGCTCATAATGCTCTCTATCAATCTGTCGCCTTTTATTCCACTGCTCACCGACATTTGGAATGCCAGTTGCTTGAGAAATAGTCTCTGGCATCAAGGTGAACGTCACACCTGCTAGAGTGACTTGGCCATTATGAAGATGGAGTACAAACAACCTGGCTAACTCATGATGGTACTGGACTCTCTCTACCATCTCACAGAACTAATAACAAGATTGGTGTTGAAAGCATGTGACAGCAAGAGGACAGGCCTGCAGCTCGACAAGTGAAGTAGGCTCCTCTCGTATATGTTTACCACCCTTGTGAGGTCGCCTTGGTGCATGCATCTCTCTAGAAGAATCACTAAGTGTCTCCTCATCTCAGTCATAGGAAGGGTCTGACTCCATGTTTGCCAATGTCTGAGTTTTCTTAGATGAGTATGAAGAGATTTATGGTGTCTTTAGGTTTTTGTTGTCAAGGATAAGAATGTATGAGGGACTGTGGAGGGAATATGTATGAGGGGTTTTGGGAATGTTGCTGACAGATTTTTTGGGGAGTAGAAGGATTTTAGGGATAGTAATTAGGCTTTGGGACAACAATTAGGGTTTGGGAATCTTTAACTAGGGTTTGGGATAGTAGGACTAAGGATTTAGGATTAGTAATTTGGGAATATGGGGTTTAGGGAATGGGTTGATGAAAATGTAATGAGAGGGAGGGAATGAAAGAGTGAGGGAGTCAGAAATGGCTAGGAGTGGAATTAGCAGCAAGAAATACAATTTGCAAATCCTATGTAACTGTTTTGACAAGAAATGCAAGGAGGTAGGGTTTCAATTTTTCTTCATTAAATCACCATAGGCACCAATATAAACTCACTCATTGATCATGGAGGAATGTTTGACTTACTTGAACAAGTGAGGATTTAGCAATTTTGGTAGTCTTGGAGGTGGTTGTGGATGAAATCGGCATCTGAACCCTGTCCGCCGCGCCACAAACCCAGTGCACCACGCCACTTCAATGCGGTGCGCCTGTGTAACTTTTATACTGCAGAGGACGGCCCAATGCGCCGCGCCAGATGGATGCGCCGCACCTCTGAAATATGCCCAAATTGCTGTAGTTTTGCCTCCTTTGCGATTTTTGACCTTTCCCTTGTTCATTCCTTCTCCTTTGGATGCAAATGAGCTCTTTTAACATGACAAATGGTTTATATACAAATGAGTTTAATTTTTCACTTATAAGAACCCACTTTGTAGTGCTTGCCTTTGACTTGCTTTTAAAACTCTGTTTTTGGGTAGTTTGCTTTATTTTTGCCTTTGATGAGATGAATGCTTTGACTTTTTGTTTGCCTTGCAGGTGAAGGAGTTGTTGAAGCTTGGCAAGGTGACCAGGGTTGCCTCTGAAGTTATTACATATGAAAAAATTGAAATTACATCAAAATTATAGATAAAAACACAAAAAACTATGTTTTTACTGAGCATGTGATTATGGAAATTATTGTTATTGGAACTTTGTTTGCCCTCCTCACACACCTACTGATCATTATTGAGCATTTTAAAGACCTTATAGACGAAACCCTAGACCTAATGAGACTGAAAACCCTAAAAATGACTTTTGCAGATTTCGAGACAAAAAATGACTGCAGATGATCTAGATGCATGAAAATGGGCCAGCAGGTAAAGAACATGAGGGAAAATGTATAATAAGCCACTATCGTCAGATGATCCATGATCCTAATGGAATTTATCTGACCGAGTGAGACACCTATCATGCAATGCAACAAGAGAATTTGATCACTGACGGAGGGATGAAGATACCGACACTAACATCGGGAAGAACTGTTTTCCTCCTTGACTTCATGCAGAACTCCTGCTAAGATGGTCACAAAAGGTAGTCTGAACTTCTCTGCCTTGATCATTGATCCAAGGTGGCTCAAACAAATGTGAAGTTACATCTGCTTCACAAAATTTTCATTTGTACCTGTTTGACAAGCTGTCAACAACAACTGTTAACAACAACAGAAATACAGACAACAACTAGATGGTATAAAACTACTGCTTCAACAAAATAAATAGATTTTCACATCTTGTGAATACCTCCATGTCTTACATCTGCATACAAATGATGGACTAGATAACAAGCCCACAAAACATGCCTTTAAAACAAATGACCCTTCAAGTCAAGCATGTAGAAAAA
>APFE030767890.1:33994-52063 GCA_000404065.3 Pinus taeda | reverse complement strand
TCCATCCTCATACATTTCTCTCACCATATCCATCATGGTGGACAAGTCTTGCTTCATGTCTTCATCAAAGACTCTTGTGAAGAAAGAAGAATTTGAGGACTCACTTGTAGAAGTTGTCATTATGCAAATGAACAAAAGAACTTCAAACGAGATTAATAAAGAGTTTATCCAAGCAACCTTTTGCAACAAACCACTTGTGCTTCAAGGATTGCTTTGAGGTCCTTTAGGATAAGAAGAATGCCTTCAACCCTTCTTCCTTCTTGTCCTTCCTGGACTGAGCTATCAATAGCTTTCCCTTCACCTCTGCGAACTCAAACAATAGTCAGTCTGCAAACAAGCATACAATCAACCTCTGATTGTTTAAACACCTTTCAGACAAGCAATCTTTGCTATGTCAATCAAGCATTCTGATTTGATACCACTTGCTCTAGTATAGTCAGCTTTGATATCACCTTCCTGAAGGTGGGATTAATCAGTCTTAGGCTCTGATACCACCTAATTTCAAAATGGGGCCTAAAGGCTTCTTTTCAACTTATAAGAACCTCTCCCACTTCCAAAGCTTAAATATTCCCAAGATCTAGTGATTAACCAATTGAGGAATTAAAAGTGCTTGAAAATAGGTGTATGCTTATGTTTGTTTTAAAATTGTTTATGTGTTGTAAGTTTTGTTGTTTATGATGATATGTAAATACATGTAACAGTAAAACAGTGCAGCAAATAACAAACACATAAGACAGCAATATAATATGGAGTTCACCCAAAACTCTTGGGCTATGTCTCCTTGAGCTCTAGTCAACTCAACTAGGCTCTCTAGGATTACGGCAAAGTCCTTTTACAAGCTCCATGCTCAATTCTACTGGTTTACATTGAACACAATGGGCTTAGAACACCATCTTATCCCTGGCTCTGAAGCTCTCTGACTTTCTGGATTTGGCTCTGGCTCATGGCTCTAGTTCTAGCTCTCACTCTAGGTCTTGGCTCTTGGCTCTAGCTTCTCTGAGCTCTCTCTCTGGCTCTCTCTGAGCTTCTCTCAGCCTCTGCGTGCCTCTGTAGTCCGCTTGACCTCTAAGCGACCCTTCAGCAACCTTCTAGAGACCCTTTTCAGTCCTCCATCTCTCTCGGCAACCTTCAGCTACCTTCGGCACTTGTGCCCTCTGTGTTTTTATCATGCATTGGTTACATTCCTCCATCATTGAAGAACTCGACTGTTTCCTCACAAGAATTCATTACAAATGGAAAAGAATAGGCGGGCAGGAAAACTCGGTTGTTTTGCCTTCCTCTGGCTGTGTCAGCCAAATAACGGAAATACACAGGAAACGCACACAAAATACATCATGGGCCTTTAGCCTGGACTTCAAATATTATGGAAGCGTCCCTATAAACCTATCGGATCCATCCAAATATCACTTAGGCAGGAGGTCTAAAAACCTCAATACACGGGAATACACAGAAATCCTGAATTCCCAGATTTCAAAATCTATGAAATCGGGTCTATAATCCCTTTCGGGTCTGCCATCCATCGCAATATTGCAATCGCATTGTCGCATGTCCAAATGGCCAAAAACCCATTTACACGAGAAATACATTGAAAATCCCAATTTTTGGATTTCAAATATTATGGAATTGCGCTTATAAATTCCATCGGGTCCGCCCTTTATCGCAAGTTGCATATCGGCATATCGCAATGCATTGGCCCTTTGTATCGGGGGTTTGCCGATTGCCAATCACCGATATCTTCGATCGCTATCGGCCCCGTCGCTATATTGAAATCAGCATATCGCATTGGTAACGGCCCGAGGGTTCTTTCCTTTGGTCATGTCAATCGCCGATCCGCCAATCAAATCCTGACCGTTGATCCGCGACCGCTAATCCAACGATTGACAGTCTGTTCTGGGGTCGTAACTTGCACGGGGGTTAACCGCCCAAAAATGCAATTTCCTCTCTCCTCCGTCGTGCCACGCATCGGCCAATGTATGGATTCGGGCGAAGCCCGTCCAATACCGCTTACCGCTTGAGGCCCGCCCGAAATACCACTTACTGCCCCTTCCTTTTGGAACTCAAAAGGTTTTCCTGTTTGATCTATAAATCCGCCGGGTTCGTCGAAGGACTTTACGCGTTTTTTAAGTCCTTTCCCTTTGTTTATTGCGATGCGATGAAGAATGCGAGGCAATGGGTTCTAAGGGTTTTTATGTTTAAGAACACATATTTCCCTTAAGTCCCATTTATATAAGAATTTGCCTCCTTTTCAAAGGACAAAGGCAAACTTCTTTTTGCGATAACTTCCTCATCCGAAGTCCATTTTATCCCATTCAAGTTGCAGTAGATTCAGAATGAAAAGATTTTAGCAATGGGGCTATTTCCAAGAGAATCTTTGGACTTTCATTTTCCTCTCTGAGGAACACTTTAGACTTAGAAGTCTACTCAAGATCCATTTTGGATCACCTGTACTACTTCGAATGCAAAACCAAAATATATGATAATGGCATACTCCAAGATTCCTCAGTTCATCCCTATGACTTGCTTCCAATGCTCTCAAACTCTGCCCACAGAGAGCTACCATCATATGTCTTTTCATTTTTTATCACTAGGCATGCATTGTTATCCATGTTCACATAATTAAGTTGTACATCAAGGTGATAATGTCCTCAAATACCCACTACCCTAAAATATGAATCTACCCAATGAATAATCCAAAACATGTCAAGAAACAACCATTTTATGAAATTCACTAGTTTCCTCAGGAGGACAAATTTTTTTTCAGAGCTATATTCACAAGATATTTCATGTTATCATGCATCCATTTGAAGGATAAGTATAGTTCCTTTTATAGTCTTAGGAGGGGCTTCAAAGCATTTTCATTGGATGGATTTTACAAGTCTATACACTCTTGAATTTTCTACTAAAGATTGTCATGGATTATGCTTCAAATTTTAATGTTTGAAACTTTTCACTAGTAGTATGTTTGCCGTATTTGTCATAAAGTATATTATTTTAATATTAGATGAGGAACCTTATATTATGATCTTTATGTATATGTTTTGAATGGTGGATTTGGGAAGAGCTCCTTGAAGGTAACCATTGAAGGATTCTTAAACTCTTTTAATCTTTATTATTC
The DNA here is from genome assembly GCA_000404065.3 of Pinus taeda. Taxonomy (NCBI): domain Eukaryota; kingdom Viridiplantae; phylum Streptophyta; class Pinopsida; order Pinales; family Pinaceae; genus Pinus; species Pinus taeda. The sequence goes on along the minus strand of APFE030767890.1, from coordinate 48,948 downwards.
AAATAAGCATAACCTATTAATTATATTAAACCTTATTTTCCCTTTGGTGTAAATGTTTAGGCTTTTTAATATGATGTGGGAGTTTTAATTAGGCTATATAGGGGCTTTACTAAGTGAATGTTGGAGGGTATTAGAAGCCTTTAAAATGATTAATTGTTGTAACTTATTTATTTTTCATCATTTATATGTCAACTTGGACCCTAAGAAAGGCATGGATACCTTTATAATTAGGAATTAAGTTAGTCAAGTGTTGACTCTACAAAGTATGATGAAATACCCTTAGCTTTCTATCAGACATATAAGAAACCTTCTTTCTTGCGTTTTCATGCCTAAAACCACTAAAATTATGCCATGTCACACCCCTATGGGGTTTTAGCCCATCAATAGGGGTCCCTAACTTCAAATGGGAATATCTCTCAAACTAGGAGAAACCATGTGGCATACCACATACCACCAAAAATATCTTGATGAGGAGAATCCAATGACTTGGATTTCCAAGTCAAACTCAATTATTTGACACTTCAAAAACCTTCCAGAAGGTCGAGGTATTTCCTTAGTCCAGGGAAAACCCTAAGACTTGGGTTTTTAACCATACAACAATGTAGTCTTCAACTTGATGTAATCCAGACAATTCTAAGAAGTGTTCATTATTCAAACCTAGTCAAACATCAGAGTTGACATCAATGACAACACTATCCAACACATTCAAAAAAGCCAAACATGGTTATCAGGCTATAGATTGCATGGATCTCTTACCCAAAATGGTACAAGATATAATTGGAACCTCATACAAGAGAGAACCCTTGTGATTGTTGCTAGTTAGTCCATCCTTGTCGACAGGACAAAATTGCAGTAAATTTTGATGATTAATAACAAAAAAAACAACAATTAAAACCTTGATGTCAACCCTAGAAAATGGTTGAAAAATGCGTGAAATGTTTCAATTTTTCTCCTTTAATTCACTTTTATACAATGTCTAACCCTAGATAATACATCAACAAGTCATTAAATGTTGAAAAAGTAAGTTTGCGTTGTAATTTAATCCCTATTTAACATGATCTAAAAATAAAAACATTTTTTTATATTTTAAAAGAATGTCACAATAAAGATGGATTGTTGACTTTTGAATTAAGGCATATGAAGTCTAGGATGCAAAAATCATATGGTTTCCTTGGAGTGATACTAAATGCAAACAAACAAGGGCAAATAAACTAACATACTCTAGGGTTTAAGATTTAACTGCTCAATTTTCTAGATGATTAAGGGAAAGAAAAACCTCTCTCTTTTTCTCAAATACTTGGGGGAAGGATTTATCTCAACAAGGGACAATAAAGTAAATATTGAATAAACTAACATATCACAAGAATATTAATCCCATGGAACATAATACCAATATAAACAAATAACTAAGTACTTACTTAACCATGTGACATTCAAGATCCACCATAAGCATCCATGAAGAGAGATCACATTGTTGCGGGTGAGAACACCCTAGAGTCTTGGGTTGAAAACCCCAACAAAGTGGAGGGCAAATAGCAGCAATAAATGCTCAGGAAAACAGTCTAAATTATTATTCTACTGAAATGGGAAGCAGTGTCCTTTACCGGAGGTCCTACATTTGGGTAGATCCCACAGGGTGCAAACCCTCTGCTTCTCCTGATGCCTTTGAAACCTGTAAATTATTCAAACAAAGCATATATAGCAGTAGAAACGTAAATTATATTTATGATATATACGTTATATCATATAAATTAATGAATAATTACGCATCAATATAAGATTCATAAACAAATCACAATATAGATCAATGCATAAACATGTTTTAATATCAGGAACAGAACATCATTTCTTTATTGATGTAAGCTACAAGAAAGGTGGAAAACTACAACCTGAGTCTTCCTCCAGCTCCAAGCGGAACCATCCTCCGTATCTTTCCTTTCCTGGCCTTAGTGGTCTTCCTCCATCATCATACACAAGGATATCTCAAGAAGGATGAAGGATATCTGAAAAGAGGAAACAAGGGTTTCCTAAAGCTTTGGGGAGTGCAGGAGGCATAAGGATTTCGTCAGACTTGATCAAGGATCAATCAACTATAATATCAATATATCATTTCTTCTCCTTTAAGGCCTTCCTAAGGAGGTCTATTTATACCTCTCCAAATTAATTTTTCAGTTCAGAAACAGTTGGGCCATGAGCTATAAGAGGCGAGTAACAGGTAAAACCAGTGAACTCCGACAGAAATTAAGGAAATTTATTATTTTTAAGTGTTTTAACACATGTATTCAGGTTGGGTATATGCTAACCCGCGTATACACACTTTTATCACAGGGAAAAGTAGCGTATAGGAAATAAAACACTATTTTTTAGATTTTGGACCAAGTCTGGAAAGAAGGGTTGCCCTAGGCCATAACCAGAGCATCAAATCTACCCAGAGTGGTAAATGGTGCTATAACAGATGCCCCCTAATATATGAGGTCAAAAGGGGTACATGATGGGCGAAATGTATTAAGTGTATATAAGGAATCATGCCCAGATTGACGAGGATTTCACCAGAATTCAGCCTTCCAAGCCAGTGAAAGAGATTAGAAAGAAATTGTTGTCTGAGGCGGGCATACCCATGCTCAGAGATAGTAAAGCATGTCTGCATGTCGAGTACAAAAGTGGATCCAATATGCATACAATTATAAAGTAACTGAAGATATATAATGAATCATCGGATCATATCCACGTAAGTACTTGTATGAATATCACATATAAAGAATGGATCAATGATGCTGAAGTATGAAGCTGGTCACTGAAGTCATAAAGTTGATCCAAAAAGTACCAAGTCAAATGGTGGAATAAATGGTACTACGCTGCAACTTGGGTGCCAACATATAGGATGTCGTTGTAAGGAACTGCAACATATAAGGTGGATGGTGTCAACTAGCAGAAACAGGAGCAACTGACAAGTGAACCAAGAAATGTTGATGCAAACCTGAGGTCTTCACCGACCGTCGTGGTACATTTCTACACAATGGGAATAAATGATCTAAAGTTTACCATGTGAGAAATCGTTTGATTACCGGTCATTGATGTATACCGTTAACAAACGTGAGACTACTCACTGATAATGATGATGAGAGCCAAGGTACCCAGTACAATCTAACAAGTGCGAATAAATGAGTTGTAGTCGAACACTTGGAAGAATCTATCAATCAAGAGACAATGATGTTTTCCCACTGTCGATATTGAAGGAATCTTCCACTGATGACTACAAACCCTAAGGTACCCCCAAATGGACTCTAGATCTCTTTCCCAGAGCAATAAGCTGAAGTCGATGGGAAAAGATTCGCTAGAAGGAAGGCATTAAGGCATCCTTCATCAATCTAGGCAAATGTAACCCATAGGCCAATAATGTGGAAGGAATCAGACGAATAAATATGTAGTAACCCAACCGAAATACGTTTCCGGCGTACACAAGATGTAGCTAGTGCACGATAAAAATCCTTTGAATCAACCAATAATGAAAGTTGACACAAAGGCGAGGAATCCTCCAATAAGGTCAAATGGAAACCAAGGCACTGCACGAATCCCAATGTGTGATAATGAAAGTTGATGCTGAACACAAGGGAAATCACTCAGTCAAAGACCAATGATATTGATCGATGTTGAGCATAAGGTGACCTATCAATAATGAAAATAGGGCTAGGGCGCGGCTCTAGATATGCCCTCAAAGCAATTTGTCATAGTTGATAAGAGCAAGACCCGCCAACAAGAAGTCAATGGAGACCTTCTCAAACCAGCACGAGAAAAATACCAAATAGCTTATGTGATAACGAACATGACTCTGACAACCAGGGATGGTTAGCTGAAAATTAGGTCAAGAGACACCGCAGAGAGGTCAACTTAGGTTTACTTCCCTTGAACAAAAGCACGACTCGACTGTGACTACATGACAGCATAGGATAACTTTGTATAAGTTTGTCATGCGGGAGGCATAAGAAAACTCTCCATATGATTGGAAGAGATAACCAATCAGAGGAGTAATGACTCGATACCAAGGTTAAGGCTCGCCTAATTCTAACTAAAGCCCACCCTAATGGAGGAAAGACTTATCTTTTGAGTGTTTTGTTCAAGGGTGACACAACTGACTCGAGCTGCTATCAAATATGGAAATAATGTCTCGTTCCTGTTCTTTTTTGGGATATATAATTTTTTTGTCTTTTTCATACTTATGAAGCCTAAAAAAGAATAAAATAATGTTATAGTACAATGGGAAGAATTAGTGTCCAAATGCAGATGCTCTAGTTCCTAGGAGGGGAACGTTACTATGCTCAATGCAAGGTGGCTAAATTGGTCAATAACACTCAAAGGAAAGTTATTTCCATGGGTTAAAAGGTGTGTCAAGTTGCAGAGGCTAAGTGACTGCAGGGTTGATTTCACAGAAGGCATGGTCAAAAGGTGGCTTAAACATGAGTCCAAGTGAAGTCGGCTCAAGACCAAAAGGTGTAAATAGTCAACATGCAATGCAACAATACAACTCAACACAAAGGATCCTTAGGGTATAAAGCCAGAAAATAACGAAGAAGAAAGAGAATGAGTCTCCAACGCATAAGTCATGGCAGGATTAAAGAGAAAGAGAATGAGTCTCCAACGCATAAGTCATGGCAGGATTAAAGAGGACTCCCGAGCCTAAGAGCAAAAGTTCAGCATGGGTGCCAAGTGACAACAAGGTACTATTTAGGGCGCCCATGATAAGGTAGGCTCTACCACACAAGGTATGACACTTCTAAGTAATGAGAACGTGAGAACGTTTCGTATCATATCTTGGTGGGGTCGATCCTAAGGCCAAAATGGTAAAGGAAACTGATAAATGCACAATGCAGGTGAAAAACCTAACCTATATGCCAGTTTCAAGAACCAATACCTGTCAGAGCGGATCAACCATAAAATGTCCAAAGGAGAAATATTCCAAGTTCTGTAGAAATAAATAGGAACAGTAGACAAGAAGTTAATACATCCCATATATAAACTTCAGATAAAATCTTGTGTTATAGAATACAAAACTTAAAAATTTGTACCTTATATGTGCAATATGGTACAGGGAACCACGCAGCCTTGTGGCTTATGCATAAGAGTTCGACAAGCCCCTCGCGAGTCTTAGGCCAAGGGCTCCTTTAGTATTTAAAACTCATGGCTTCAAAAATTTCCTCCTGTCAAGGAAAATCAAACTCCAAGAAATCATCAGAACTACAAGGATCGAAAGAGGGGATTAAGGGGTCCCATGTCCCCATAAGAGGAATCACTCGGTCAACTATTGGTACCAAGTCCCAAGAAGGAAAATAATAGTCCAAAGGATCCTTCTCAGAAGCAATTGAACATTGAGGATTCAATGCCACATAGTTCACTTTTGGTTGGGTAGAGTCTATCTGGACACTTGGAACAAACCAAGGGGTATGTTGTAGTAAATTCAAATTAGGGTGGTGGTTATCAAATGTAAGTTGATCAATAGTGACAATATTCCCGTTATGAGGAAAGCACATCTCTCGAAAGAGTGAAGACACCAAATCATTCATAGCATAGGCATAATCACGCCCAAGTAGCATATTAAAGTCTAAAGGGCAATCAACCACCATCATATCGATAAAAAAATCTTCCCACCTAAAGTAATAGGCAATTGAGGAAGAACACCCAAAGATTCACTAGGTCTTCTATCATAGGCTAACAACTAACTATCATTTGTCAACAACTTTGGAGAACCCAAAGCTTTCAAAGTCAAGGAGGATATAATACTTGTAAAGGATCCTTCATCCACCATGCATCGATAGATGTTTATGGAATTAACTCTAACCTTTATCTGGAAAGGTGCAGAGGAAGGAAGACGAGGCTCGACAAGATTATCCCAATCAAAGAAAACACTCCTAGAACTTGGAGGGGGTACATTCGGAGACACTGGAATGCCCCTATACCAGAAGACTCTATACTAGAAATAAAAAAGACTCTGTTGTTAGGCACTTCACCCCCCAAAAGAGGAGTGGACTCAGCCAAAGATTACACTAGCTCGACCACATTATCAACCAATGGTTGATGAGACTATGGAGAAACCATAACTCAAACTCAGACCATATCCTTTGTACCTCTGGAATACCAGGGAACAAATGAGTAAGATGGTCTCCCTTGCATATCTTACAAGGGAACTTCGGTTTAAAACTTCTATGTTAGGTTCTAATCAACATCCATTCTACTAGCATGACTAGCATTGGCTTGCGGAGAGTCCCCAACATGAATTGCAGAGGTCAGTGACTCTCTCCCAAGAGAGATAGGACTTGTGCCCCCAACCCTACTCACAAAAGCAGGTGAGTCAACATAAATATGACTCATAGAGGTAGGTGACCCATTGCTAGTATGACTCGTAGTGACTAGACTTATTCCCCCAGCGTGACTTGCAGCGGCTGAAATCTCATCTCCAACATGAATATCGGAGGTTGATGATGATTCATTGCTAGTATGACTTGCAATGACTAGACTTATGCTCCAGCATGACTTGCAGCGGCTGAAGGCTCATATCCAACATGACTTGTAGAGGTTGGTGATGAATTGCTAGTATGACTTGCAGTGACTACACTTATGCCTCTAGCATGACTTGTAGCAGCTAAAGGCTCATCTCCAACATGACTTGTAAAGGTTGGTGATGAATGGAAAGAATTATTCTTCTTCTTCGTCTTCCTCTTTCTGCTCTATTTAGATCTCTTATTACAAGAGGGAGGAGAAAGAGGAATCCCATATTTCTCTTTGAAAGAAGATGAACAATTAACACCCACTTGATTCCCTTGAAATAAAGAATTCATCAGAGAAGCTTCAAGAACATCAGGAATATTCAGAGTAGACCACAGCCAAACTGGTAGTCCAACATTCAATCCAGGAATATTCAAAGTGGCCATCAAGGTGGTATCAAGGTTTCCAAAGAAATGAAAAGCACAAAGATCCCCTTTTGGAAGGGTACCTTGGTTGGTCTCCACAGGAATATGGGCCATACCAAACTTATTTGTAGATCCTTCCCTTATGGGAATGTACAAATGACTTTCCAAGGAAGAGAGATGCACAATAAAAACCTTTGCCCTTAAGGAGGCAACTCCAAAACTTTCAAAAAGAAAGATCAACAACCTTTCAAGATCGATAGAGTGCTAGGTCAGTCACTCAAAATATAAGATCAAAAGTGACAAGACAAAAATACCTAAAGCCAACTAAATACAAAGAGAAAATAGCACTCGACTATAAAGTCCCTAAAGATGCAACCAATCAAGCAACTTCCAAGTATTTCCTCTTCGAGTGATGAGGATCGGACACCAAAATACAAGAAATTGAAGTAAAGGACCTTTTGAAGATAGTTTGGGATAATAACGGCCTAAGCCTATTAGTGAAGGTAACAAAAATAGTTACACTGACCTCCAAACAAAATCCTTTGTCGGTGCAAGCACCCAAGCTTCGCAAGGGTACCCTCCAGAAGTACTGATGAATGTGATGCAACGTCTGCCTCAAGTGCCACGGGATTCTTTTCCGCAGCCACCTGTGTGATCCCTAGGAAACGCAACTATGGGCACCAGTTCGTATCAACAGTCGGGTGGGACAGTCGTGAGGTGGGATCCAACAAGTAGGAGATGGGGTATCTCTCTTTGTTGTCTTCACTCTCCCTCATGCTTAACTCCCAGTCATGGAGCTTTCCCAGTCTTTCTAATGATACTGGGTTTCACTCATTATTCAACAACTATGTTTGATAATTCGAACAGCCTTAGAGAGTTAACTCTCCACTCACCTATTCCAAGGCCCTAAAGAACTTAAACTTGTTAGTGTTCGTTAATGACAAAAATAAAAAAAGTTCTACTTCTTTTTATTAAAGTGCTTGATTTTACAGAGGTTGTTCTTTAAGTCAAGGGTAAAATGAGAGTGAAACTAATGATGTTTTGACGCAAAAGAAATAAATAGGAATTTAACTACATGAAAATGCAATTATTTTCTTCAATGAAAAGGGATTTTTATAGAGTTCTATGAATAAACTTGTACAAGCAATTTTTTCTTTTTCCAAAAAACACACTACACACACTCAAAAGCTAACAAAAAGACTAAAATGTCTACAATGCAAACTATCATAATGCAAACTATAATGATGGTGCATGGATGCTCATACAAGAATAAAAAGTGTTTCTTTATAATATCAATAAGACAACTTAACAATAAAGAGGGAAAAAATTTAGTAACAAATTTCCCTCAAAACGAAGCAAAACAAATTGAAAAAGATCACAATTACTTAGAAACAAAAGAAACCAAATAACCAAAAGCTTGGAAAAAGAAAAGCAAAAGCAACATTTTTGTCTTTTTTTCTTTTAAGGAAACTAAAGAAACTTTTTATAGAAATTCCCACTGTAGATCAACAGATTATGCAATATACTAAAGTAAAATACAAGATCTACTTCTACAACAAACTTTGCGGAAGCTTAATCGAATATGAGCAAGATCAATTAGAACACATATAACTGAGAATGAGAAATCAATCACACATGAACACAGAAGAATAACCCGGGGAAAGCCTCAGCCTAAAACCCCAATCTCTGTATTATCATACAAGTGGAAATATATTCAGATTACAAAAAGAATCAACTCACAAGCTATCCTGCTCTCTCTGCAATCAAACAATACAAGTCACAGATTGAATAGACACAAGATATGCCTTCCCTCAGCCCTCCAAGCCTCCTATTTCCTTGCGCAGTTTTTCTTGGGGTCCAATGATGCCACCAGTGTGATTGGCCTCATCACACACTCACTAAACTGAAGAAGTAACTACGCAATCTCTAAGGAATGAATTCCTTCTGCATGCAAGAGATATCCTCCATGGAATATTCCCGCAACTGATAGTACACTGTCCCATCATCTGATCTCAACTGGGTCTTTGTCTGAACTGACATGCATGAGTTATTTATGAGAGAATATTCAATTATCTAAAGTGCAGCAGTTACATACATGCATGCATTAACTAACTAAAATCACAACTAGTGAAACTGTTTCCTGTCCCCACATAGACTTCATGTTTGATTTTCTACAACTAATTAACTCAAGATGAATTAATTAATTATTTTACAAACAGCTTCTAAGATCAAATTCAAATTTGACTGCTGTGCACGCTCGCTCGGCTCTGCAACCTGCGAGATCCACATCCCGCAGAATTTGAAGACTGCGCGCGCCCGCTATCTGCATAGTCCGATACTTGCGGGCCGGTCCACCGAGGACTCTAGCTTCTAGCTGCGGTCGGCTAGGGTTTGATCTGCTAGCTCTCCATGGAGGAGCCGGATCCCCCCAGGGGTCTTCCCCCCTTCTCTGCCTTCCGCCGCTGAGGCCTTCAGATCCTTGCTGGCCTCTTTGCCCAAGAAGAAAGTGGTGGAAGCTGCCAAGTTCGTGAAAAGGCTAGAAGACATCCCCGAGATCGCTTTTCCTCCTGAAGGTCCGATTCAAGTAGCATTATCTCTGGCGGATCGTGCTCTGGTTGGTCAGTTCACAGGCCTCTGGCCCTCCCCGAAATCAACAAAGAATTGGGTTGCTAGGAACTGGGTTCCGCTGATCAAAAACAAGGTTACTTCTTACTTCCTCGGAACAGGATACTTCTTATTTGAATTCTCAGAAAAAGAGGACAAGGATCTCATTTTCAGAAATGGCCCCTACTTCATGGGCCCTCAAGGGCTGTATTTAAATAAATGGACACCAGACTTTGATCCGGCAGTGGATGTTCCTTCTGCGGTCCCGGTGTGGGTAAGTCTCCCCAACCTTCTGGTACATTGTTGGAACTGGGACTCTTTGAAGCATATCGGAAACACTCTTGGGAAATTCATAGACAAGGCCAACAGCAAAGATCAGTACAATTGTGCCAGGATTTGTGTGGAGGTATATTTGGAGATCGGATTACCAGAAGCCATCAAAATAAGGGTAGGTCCTGGGACGCATGTTCAGAAGTTGGACTATGAATAGTTGTCGTTCAAATGCTAGAAGTGTCAAGTCTACAGACATTTCACTAGAGATTTCCCGTGCAAAGGGGTAGAGGAAAAAGGGAAGGAAGAAGGATGGAATCAGGCAAAAAGGCCCAAAACTTCATTCAGGAATAATGCAAATGTTAATGCTAGAGCCCCCCAAACGGGCCCTGCTCAGCATCCACTCATGGAAAGCCAAGGAAACAAATTTGAGATCCTTGGATCTGAAATCATGAATACACAGGAGACAGAAATTTCGAAAGAAGTCTCTCCACCTAAATCTAAAAGCATACCAGAGAGACCTAAAGAGAAGATGTCAAAAGAAGAGAAGGAAACCCAAGAGTCTGAGGAATCAGAGGAAGAAGGGGAAATAGGGGATTCACAGTCTACCCCCAGAAGATCCACAAGAGGACGAATGTCATCAAAGGAAAACAAAGATCAAGAAACATACAAAGACAAGCTTCAGGGCAGCCAGCCAACACTAGAAAAACTCCTAGAAAAAACCCTGAAGATGAAGAAGATCCAAACACAGAGCTCCAAAGGAGCTCATCACAGCAAAAGTAAATGATGAAGATAGTCTCCTGGAATTGTAGGGGAATGGGCTCCAAAGCTAAGGAAGAAGCAATGAATAGTCTAATAAGACTGGAAGCCCCGGACATTTTTCTCATCCAGGAGACTAAACTAGAGGATTCAGTCTTCCTCCAAGCAAGCAGAAAAATTTTGGAAGAAAGACGGAGCGCATGCAACCTCTGCCTGTGGAGCATCGGGAGGGCTTGGGTCACTCTGGAATCCAATTAAGTTCTCTATAATCTCTAAGTCCCTAAACACTCATTGGATTTTGTTAAAATTGCAGCATTTAGAAACCAAAGAATTTATTAGTCTGGTCAATGTATATGCTCCTAACAATGCAGGTGAAAAAAACTATGTTCGGATTCCATCAAAAATTTGGCAGATCTAGAAAATTTGGAGAACATAATCATAGCCGGAGACCTCAACCTCACCCTCTTCTTGTCAGAAAAAAGAGGAGGCAGTATTGTCCGAGATCCAGCAAGAGAATCAGTGGAAGATCTCACGCAATATTGGGACTTGATAGACATCAAACCGACTATTGGCAAGTACACGTGGTCAAACAAGATAGTTGGTTCGGGTCACACAACTACAAGACTGGACAGATTTTTGGTGCAAAGTTCATTCCTGCTACTTGGATTAGAAGCCAGATCGCGCATCCTCCACAACATCATATCAGATCACAAGCCTATTAGCTTGGAACTGCTGACCCCCAAGGATCTGGGGCCTATTCCATTCAGGTTCAGATCTCTCTGGATCAAAGAGGCAGACTTTATGGACAAGGTTAGAGACTGCTGGAAAGACCCAGTTAAGGGATCCGCCTTCTTTGTGTGGGAAGAAAAACTCAAAAGAGTCAAAAGCATGCTAAAAAATTGGGCTAAGACCTTGCCCAACCCTGTTGTGCAAAGGAAAAAACTCCAAATCGAGCTAGAAAACCAGCACCTTCATCTTGAAGCAACGAAAATTACGAAAGAAGAGTTGGAAAAGGAGGCCAGGCTCCAGCAAAGTTTCCATAAGGCCTGCCTGGCAGAAGAGGAATATTGGAGGCTCAAGTCCAGAAGTCTTTGGCTTAAATCGGGCGATAGAAACTCCTCCTTTTTCCATAAACAAGCACAAGCTAGGAAAGGGCGTAATTCCATCATAGAAATAAAAGAAGAAAAACAACGTCTTCAAGGATTTTACATGCATAAAAAAAAAAAGCAGCCTCTGAACACTTCGGGAAGCTATACAGGGAGGAACTATCAGTTGAACATAATGACATCCTGTTAGACGTTGTCCCTAGCCTCATCACCTCCAAGATGAACCAGACACTGGAAAGAAAAATCACGCACAAGGAAGTCAAAGAGGCCCTTTTCGCAATGGATCCCGACAAAGCCCCTGGACCGGACGGTTTCACACCTAGATTTCTACAAACCTGTTGGTAGATCATCGAGAAGGAGTTCCTTAAGATGATCCAGAAGTCCCAAGACTGCCAGAATATTGCAGGCTGTACAAATTCAACCTTTCTTGCCCTTATACCCAAAGAGAAAGGAGCAAACTCTTTCAGCAGATTTCACCCAATTTCCTTATGCAATACTGGGTAAAAAGTTATAACCAAAGTGATAGCTAACAGGTTGAAAAAAACTCTCCCCAAAATCATCCCTGACAGCCAAGGAGGATTTATTTAGGGAAGACAGTTGGTAGACAACTTTGTGCTGGTTCAAGAGGTGATCCACTCCAACCTTCATCGAAAGGAAAAAGGTATGGCTATTAAATTAGATCTTGCAAATGCATTTGATCGTGTAAGGCATAAGTTTTTGTTTGATGTTCTTCATAAACTGGGGTTCGGTCAAAACTTCATCAAGTGGATCAGAGCATTCATTTTAGAACCTTGGATTGCCCCCCTGGTGAATGGTAGGGCATCGGATTTTTTCAAAGCCTCTAGAGGACTGCGGCAAGGGTGTCCCCTTTCACCCCTCCTTTTCATCCTTCAGGCCTCTGTCCTCAGTTTCTACCTAGATAAAAAGCAACAAGAGCATGAAATCGCTGGCCTGTGCATTGCAAGAGGGGCAAAAAATATCAATCATGCCCTCTTTGCGGATGATACAATTCTGCTGGGGGTTGCTTCTCTTCACTCAGTTATAAAATTCAAAGAAGTTCTGGAAGATTACAGCAAGGTTTCAGGCAGCATATTAAACAAGGGCAAATGTAATATTTACTGTTGGAACACCCCTGTTTCAACTGTAAATTCAATAGCCAGATGCCTAGGATTCGCAGTCCCTGTCTCCTGGTCCTCATTTAAATACCTTGGGTTTCCAATTTTCCACAAGAGGGCCCTAAGCAAATACTGGTACCCGCAGTTAGACAAATTCAAAACCAAAATGCAAGCCTGGGGATCTTCATGGCTCAATATTGCTGGAAAATCAGTGCTCATAAAAGCAGTGCTCAGCGTTCTTCCATTATTTAAATTCTCAATCCCTTTGGCACCTGTGGGAATCATCCAAAAGATGGAGGAGCTAATCAGACAGTTCTTCTGGAAAGGAGGCAAACAAAACGAGAAGAGGATTTCCCTAGTTAATTGGGAAACAATCACCAAACCAATTTATGAGGGAGGATTGAATTTCAAAGACCTCAGAGCTCAAAATCTAGCCATGGGAGCCAAAATGTTATGGAAAATCATAGCGCCTAATCTAGGTTGGGTTCAGATTGCTCTGTGGAGAAAGTATTTCAGAGGCATGAGACTCAGATGCTTGGAACAGCCCAAAAACCAACTCAGAACTCCTCTCAGTATGTTCATCAATAAAATTGGCCCGCTGATAAGTAATCACGCATTCTGGATCCCAGGGAATGCCAAACGAATTCATTTCTGGACTGATAGTATCCTGGGTAGGCCTCTGCTAGCTGAGCTGAGAGGCACGTCAGAGTTGAAGCGCTAGACGTCTCAGGAGAATATCAACACTCTGTGGGACGTTTCAACCTGGAAGGATGATTCCTGGGCAGGTTTGAAGTAGCTCCCTATTCCTCACGCACTGCTTTCAGAACTGACAACGCTCTACACGAATTTACACAGGCTGGCTCACACCCACGCACGCAGGCAGGACGTGAGAGGCTGGGGCTCAATGCGTGCACGCTACATGATAACTCAGGGATATGTTAAGTGTCTGGAGCATCCCCATGTGCCCCCCAATCCGGGCCCCTGGGTTGGCGTTTGGAAAATCCCTTCAATTCCAAAAATAGATTACTTATGTTGGCTCCTTGCCATCAAAAAATTCTCAAAGAAGACAGACTCCAGAAAAGGGGCATCTATGGCCCCTCTAGATGCATGATGTGCAAAGAATACTCAGAAACTGCCCTCCATCTCATGGTCAAGTGCAAGTTCACGGCCTCTATTTGGCAGGAGCTTCTTGAGGCCTGGAAATACAAGTTCACTTTCCCCACCTCAATTCTGGAACTGTTCGCAGGTTGGATGACCAGATATCTAGGTCCACTCCCAAAAAACAAAACAATCAGGTCAGCGTGGAGTGATTTTCCTAAATTTATCAGTTGGTAAGTCTGGTTGGAAAGAAATAGAAGAATATTCCAGATCAAGGAACAGGACTACAGATTAGTTGTCAACTTAGTGAAAAGTCAGCTAGTTGAGTGGCTGACAGACAAAGGAGATGATTTAAATCTAAGTCAGCAGGGTAGAGATTTAGGATCTGTCTTCAACTTCAAATTTCAAAAACTGAGCAGATCCCCTCCACCCCTCAAAGAATGGCAAATCAGGAAAAACGAAGAAGACTTCCAGTACTAGTTGTCCAACCAATCACTTCCCTCTCTCTTCTTTCATGGGGCAGCAAAAGGGAATCCAGGAATTGTTGGCGCGGGAGGGCTTATCATAAATCCAGATGGTTCTTCTTCACTCAGATTTGCTTGGGGATTAGGCCATTCCTCAAGTATACAAGCGGAGGTGATGGCCCTCTTCCACGGTATCAAACTCCTCAAAGAGCTGGGACATGAGGAGGCAAACGTCTTTGGAGATTCCCAGGTTATCATAAGTACAGTGGTGAACAATTCCAACCCAGTTGATCTGCAACTTGCAAGGATTATTACAAGGATCAAAGGCATGGAAAAGTCCCTAAATATGAATTACTTCCATGTTTTAAGAACCAATAACAAAGAAGCTGACATTGAGGCAAACAAGGCAGCTCACTTAGATGCCGACACAATTCTCAGAGACAAGGAAATCCTTTGGGATCCAATCCCTTAAAGAGCCATGTTTTATTGCTTTATATACAGCAGTTTGTTTGTATCTTTCATCTTGGGAAATTAGCAGCCAAAGCTCACTATTCCAAGTGTAAAAAAAGGAAGCTGAAAAGAGTAGGAGACTTATTCCTTCTGTTGGACAACCATGCAGAATTTTGTTCTTTCTCC
>APFE030767890.1:16084-31604 GCA_000404065.3 Pinus taeda | reverse complement strand
CTCCCCAACCAGGGCCATGTACCCAGTGTACCACTCGGGCGACCTCATGTATCTGTGCTGAGAAGATGGTTGTACCGCATTCTCCTGCACATCCAGCATCAACCTGTCAACTTCCCTTGAGCGTTTCCGCCCATCTCTAGAAGTCTCAACATGAGTGGATGTCTCCACTCCCAGATCCTCTGCATGCAGCTGCTCCGCATCAATCTGAGGCTCCTCCTCCTTAGGAACTGAAAGTTCCTCCTCTGCATGCAACTTGAGCTCCCTCTCAAGTGATACTCGCATGGCTTTCTTCTCATCAAACTTTAGATCCCTACATACCACTGTCCTCTGACTGGTAGGCAGGTACACCCAATAGTTGTGGGGTGTATCCGTGTACCCCACAAGTATTCCCAACTCAGCTATTGGGTCTAGCTTCTTTCGAGCATCTTTGGTCACATGACAGTAAACTGATGATCCAAAAATTTGGAAGTGACTCACATCTAGTCGCTTCCCGGAAAAGGCCTCCATAGGTGTCTTCATTCCCAGTATACGGTGCGGGCTTTTGTTCTGCAAGTATACTGTTGTATTGCATGCCTCAGCCCACAAATGCAGTGATAGGCTTTGGTCATGCAACATCGATCAAGCTGCTCCCATAATCGATGTATTCTTCCTTTCAGCCACCCCATTCTGCTGTGGGTTATGGGGTGTTGTCAACTCCCGTTTAATTCCTTCTGCAACATAGAGGTCCTTAAACTGTTGGGAGACATACTCTCCACCATTGTTGCTACGAAAGGCTTTTATTTTCTTTCCAGTTTCTTTCTCTGCCAAGGCTTTAAACTCACAAAACCTCAAGAAGGTCTGATCCTTCTTTTGCATAAAGTAGATCTAGCATCTACAAGAAAAATCATCAATAAAAATAACATAGTACCTTTGTTTAGCAGTGGAGGCTGTAGAGAAAATTCCACAAACATCTGAGTGAAATCGCTCCAGGATTGCTCCAGCTCTACTATCTCGATCCGAAAGGAAGATTTCACATACTTACCCAAGGTACAACCTTTGCATGTATTCATTTGCTCCAGTTTTTCCTTGCAAAGTCCGGTAGAAATCTATTGCATGATCTTCAAGGCTCCATGGTGCAAGTGGCCCAATCTTCTATGCCATAGCTCACCAACATATTGGCTCTGCACCATCTCAGCTTTGGAACTCAATGCAACACAGTCATCTACCTCTAGCTTGTAGAGATTGTTTACTTGAATCCCAATTCGCTTGGTCTGTCCAGCGCCGATATGCCTCAGGAATACCTTTCCTTTACTAAAGACTACATCATAGCCTTTATCATCTAGCATAGCAACGGAAACAAGATTCTTCTTCAGACCTGGTACATACTTTACATCAGTTAGGGTGAGGGGAGCTCCATGCTCCCTCTGAAACACAACCGTACCTTCACCTGAAACACGGCACTTTACATCATCGCCCATCTCGATCCACATATGGAGATCCTTCTCCTCCAAGGTACTGAAAATATTATTGTCACCTGACATGTGGAATGAAGCTCCACTGTCCAGGTACCACACACATCCCATCATGGATGAAACCATGCATGCGATAAGAGAGGAATCCAACTCAAACTGTGAGGCCAGTGCCTCACCATCAAATCCCTTCGAGGATCCCTTCTTAGATTTCTTCTGTGGACAATTCATAGCATAATGGCCCACTTCATGACAATTAAAGCATCGCACTTTCGATTTTTAAAACTTCTTCCCACCATGGGAAGAACTGGATTTAGGATGGGACACCTTCCCTTTCCCTTTCCTCGCCTTACTCGCTAAGGCTAGATTTTCCTCATCATCTTGCTTTGATGAGGATCCATCTTTGGTACTTCTTCTTATCTCCTCCTGCATCAGATCCGACCAAAGTAGTTCCCAATCTAGCAGTTTTTCTCTTCCATTAACCGAGTCTTGGTAGCTATGCCAGCTCTTACGAAGACCAAGGACTGCGAGACTCACCATGTCATCATCGGCTGTCATGATCCCTACACTTCCAAGCTCATCCCTGCAAGTGGTGAGCTTGTTCAAATATGTAGAGATCGTGTCGCCCTTTTCACACTTGATTTTCCGAAGCTTTTCTTTGAGCACCAGCTTCCTCTGATCATTGTTGTTATGATATAGATATTTCAATGTTTTCCACATCGAAAATGATGTCTCCTTCCCATGGATGCTTGAGACAATGTGATCTCGAACTCCCTCCAGGAGTATTCTCCTTGCTCTAGCCACACATTTCTTCCATTTCACCAATTCTGTAGCATCAGCTGCTGCCGACTTGGGGACTTCTTGATCAATGAAGTCCTTTAGACCACTATCCTCTAATACTTCTTCCATGCCATCCTTCCAGGCTATATAATTCGAGCTACCATCAAGGGCATACTTGAGTCTTAAACCGTTGAATGCCATTGGTGAAATTGAGATGTGATAAGAACTCGATTTCTATATTCAGGAACCTCAAACTTCAAACTTCTCTCTTCTTGTATATTGTTCTTCGCTTTGATCACCTTTGCTCTGATACCATGTAGAAATTCCCACTGTAGATCAACAGATTATGCAATATACTAAAGCAAAATACAAGATCTACTTCTACAACAAACTTTGCGAAAGCTTAATCGAATATGAGCAAGATCAATTAGAACACATATAACTGAGAATGAGAAATCAATCACACATGAACACAGAAGAAGAACCCGGGGAAAGCCTCAGCCTAAAACCCCAATCTCTGTATTATCATACAAGTGGAAATATGTTCAGATTACAAAAAGAATTAGCTCACAAGCTATCCCAATCTCTCTGCAATCAAACAATACAGCTCACATACTGAATAGACACAAGATATGCCTTCCCTCAGCCCTCCAAGCCTCCTATTTCCTTGCACAGTTTTTCTTGGGGTCCAATGATGCCACCTGTGTGATTGGCCTCATTACACACTCACTAAACTGAAGAAGTAACTACGCAATCTCTAAGGAATGAATTCCTTCTGCATGCAAGAGATATCCTCCATGGAATATTCCCGCAACTGATAGTACACTGTCCCATCATCTGATCTCAACTGGATCTCTATCTGAACTGACATGCATGAGTTATTTATGAGAGAATATTCAGTTATCTGAAGTGCAACAGTTACATGCATGCATGCATTAACTAACTGAACTCACAATTAGTTCAACAAACTATTTGAACTAATCTAACTGGACTTGACTCAGTTAACTGAGCCAACTAATTACAACTCAATATTACAACTCATCCTTATCTCTTTAACTGATGGATAAATTCCTCAACCAATGGAGAAACTATTGCAAGTCCCCGCATAGACTTCATGTTTTATTTTCTACAACTAATTAACTGAAGATGAATTAATTAATTATTTTACAAGCAGTTGCTAAGATCAAATTTGAATTTTACTTCTCTATTTTAGTTCAGGGACTAACTAAAATAGGAAGGTATCCCGAAATGCTATTTATGGCAGTGTTATTTTTAGCACTTCTATATTTAGCATTCCTTGTTTCTATTTTCAACACTTTTGAGGTCACAAAAAGCACTACTAAATTTGAAAGATCAAAAAAGAAGCACAAGGAATCCTTTTACCTTTCAAGTTATAAAACTCATTAATAATGAAACTTGAAACAAGAAGGACGACAAACTCACACAAACTGATCCGAATAGCAGTAAAGGACTTCGGCAAACCAACAAAATGTCAAGAAATAAAAACTTTCAAAATTGCTAAAGAGACACTCAAAAAGCATGAAAAGCAACAAAGCCAATCAAAAGGGAAAGCAAAGCAAGGCAACTTGAAATCTGGGTTACAAACAAATCGAAATCAATTTCTTGTGATGGAAAACCAGAACATCCAAGAACTTCAGACAGAAGCCTTGAACCCAAGGCACAAACCAAAAACTTTCTCAAAAAGTAATCTTAGGCCAACTAGGCTTTTCTCTGAGAAGGAGATTTGAAAAAGAAATCTTGCAAGAGAACAGAGTTCTTCAGATAGAGGATGACCAGAAAACAACAGAATTCACTAGGCAACAGGCCTAACTAGGAAAAAATATTTGAAAAAACAATTCAAAAAATTGTATATGTGACTATGTAAAGACAAAGAGGCATGCACACGCATTTCAAACACAAGAAACTCGCGTATACGCGAGTCTATTTGAGGAAACTTGCATGTATACGCGATTGTAACCCAAGAAAAAAGTGTATACAAGGTTCAATTAAGAAAAACAAAATCAAGGACTGATCCAGAATATCAGACTTGATGCCTGGGAAGCTAATAAGTCAAATAACATTGTAAATAAAGCAATCAAGAAAACAAACCCTGATCGAGAACAAACAACCCAAAATAGGAATAACAAGAATGTTATCCCTAGTGGAGTCATTAATTTTGTTGTGGGCGAGAACACCCTAGGTTCTTGGGTTGAAAACCCCAACAAAGCGGAGGGCAAACAAGAGCAAGAAATGCTTAGGCAGACAATATAGATGCTTATTCTACTGAACTGGGAAGAAGTGTCCTTACTCGGAGGTCCTACGTTTGGGTAGATCCTGTAGGGTGCAAACTTTCTACTTCTCTTGATGCCTTTGAAACCTGTAAATTATTCAAACAAAGCATATACAACAGTAGAAACGTAAAGCATATTCATGATATATATGTTAGATCATATAAATGAATGAACAATTATGCATCAATATAAGATTCATAAACAAATCACAATATAGATCAATGCATAAACATGTTTTAATATCAGGAACAGAACAACATTCCTTTATTGATGTAAGCTACAAGAAAGGTGGAAAACTACAACCTGAGTCTTCCTCCAACTCCAAGTGGAACCGTCCTTTGGATCCGTCCTTTCCCGACCTCAACAGTCTTCCTCCATCATCATACACAAGGATATCTCAAGAAGGATGAAGGATATCTCAAAAGAGAAAACAAGGGCTTCCTAAAGCTTTGGGAAGTGTAGGAGGCACAGGGATTTCGTCGGACTTGATCAGGGATAAATCAACTATAATATCAATATCTCATTTCTTCTCCTTTAAGGCCTTCCCAAGGAGGTCTATTTATACCTCTCCAAATTAGTATTTTTAGTTGGGAAACGATTGAGCCACGGGCTATAGGAGGTGACTAACAGTTAAAACCAGTGAACTCCGCCTGAAATTAAGGAAATTTATTATTTTTAAGTTTTTTAACACATGTATGTGGGTTGGGTTTATGCTGACCGGCGTGTACACGCTTTTATCACAGGGAAATGTAGCGTATAGGAAATAAAACACTATTTTTTAGATTTTGGACCAAGTTTGGAAAGAAGGGTTGCCCTTGGCCATAACCAAAGCATCAGATCTACCAAGAGTGGTAAATGGTTCTATAACACACATCACATCACAAATCTACCCAAGAGAAGTCACTCAACTAGGCCTCCATAGTGCACAAGAGAGAAGAATCACAAATCAAAGAAGTTATGATCCAAGTTTGATAATGAATCCAAGAGGTAAATCGAGTCTTTATATATATGGGTAACCTAGTCGATTTTTCTCCAATTTTCTCTAAGAGCTCATGAAAATAAGTTTTTCATGATATAAGGTGACAATACAACCCTTAATGATAGCCAAAGTAATGTAATATCATGAAAACAAGCCTCAATTAAAATACACCTACGAGTAGAAAAGCCTCAAATGGTGACATTGTCATCCAGAAGACATGTCTCTCTATGAAAAGGTGTAAGTTGTTGTTATGAAACCATCTCACAAAAAGATAGAAAATAAAGATCAACACCTTAGAATCCAACCTCTTTGAGGGAGCAACCTCCTTTACATTACAAAAATGAAAAAAATTTCGATGATACAAATGACAAGACCTCCTTTCTATATATAGGAGTCTAAGGGGTCATAATATAATCAGAGCCGACATTACAATAATAATGTAAGGGCACAACAATAACAATAGTGGGCTTCTATGGGTCACAATAATAACAATATGGGTACTACATGGGCACAACAATATAATAAGGGGGTTGCACTAATAATAATAAGGGGTTAAAATAGTAGTATAGGGACCTAACAAGTATGACCCAAGGGGTTTGTTTCATCCCATAACTCATGTTTCCTCATCAAATTGGTGCCTTGCCACTAAAGAAAACACTATTAATCCCAATGTCATCATCTAGAAAGCCCTTATCATCATTGAATGCATCGTATGGTTGATCTATCATGTTAGGAGAAGCTCGTACAAGAGAGAACCCTTGTGATTGTTGTTGGGTATTCCATCCTTTTCAACAAGACAAAATTGCAACAAATTTTGACAGTTGATAACAAAAAAATAAACATTTAAAACCTTGACGTCAACCATAGAAAATGGTTGAAAATGCATGAAAATTTTTAAGTTTTCTCCTTTAATTCACTTTTACACAATGTATAACCCTAGAGCATACATCAACAAGTCATTAAGTGTTGAAAAAACAAGTTTTTATTGTAATTTAACCCCTATTTAACATGAACTAAAAATAAAAACAATTTTTATATTTTAAAAGAATGCCATAATAGAGATGGATTATTGCCTTACGAATCTAGGGCATATGAAGTCTAGAATAGAAACAATTATAAGGTTTCCTTGGAGTGATAATAAATCTGAACAGACGAGGTAAAATAAACTAACATACTCTGGGGTTTATGATTTAACTGCTCAAATTTTTAGATGATTAAGGGAAAGACAAACCTATCTCTATTTCTCAAATACTTGGGAAAAGGATTTGCTCAACAAGGGGAAATAAAGTAAATACAAATATAAATTAACTTATCACAAGAAAATTAATTCCATGGAACATAATACCAATATAAATAAATAAAATAAGTACTTATTTCACCATGCAACATTCAAGATCCACCATAAGCCTCCATGAAGAGAGATCACATCACATCACAAATCTACCCAAGAGAAGTAACTCAACTAGGCCTCCATAGTTGATGCTAGTCTAAGCCGCATATACCCACCATATGCATATAAAATTGCATGTCATATACATGTCTCCCAGGAATTCCAGAATTCCATACTTAGGAAACCTTTTATAAGTCAAGGTTTAAGACTCCTTAAATAAACTCTATGCGGAAACATTCATTTAATTATCCCAGAGGTTTCGATTTTGGGTTATTTCCTCCTCCAGTGCTTATCAACCATACCCTGGTCTTTAGACTTTGGTTAAAACTCAAACTTAACCCATAAAACATTAATCCCGCTTATTTCTACTATAATTTCCATATAATAGGAATATTTCATAGCCCACGCTTAAAATCTTACCTTTCCACCATTATTCAAACCTTTGCACATATATCGATGCTCTCCTTAGCGCACTAAATCTCCATCGTTGATCTCTTTCCTCAATCCGACGGTTATCGCGTCACTCGATCGCTAACTAGCTTAGCCGATCTCCATTGTTGACCTGTCTTGCTTGATCCAACGACTATCACATCACCTGCTCGCCAACAAGCTTGGCCAATCTCCACCATTGATCAATCTCGCTCGATTCAACGGTTATCACGCTATCTCATGTGAAATCGTGCACGACCGATATCAGATCGAGAGCACGCGAGAAAAGTAATTTTCTCGTGCTACGTGTCTGCCACTAAGGTTAATCGCGTAGAATTTATAAATATTGATTCCCACCATTAGGGCGCGCAAGATACCACTTACCATATTTTCAAGACGCTCTGTCCTTCTGCTAACACATTAACCTGCACGTACTTTCAGAAGCGATATGCGTCCTATCACCCATTAAATGGACGGTCTGATCGCTCTGAACCTTAAACCTTGACTTCATTTTGCATGACTTAATCCTAGCTATCTATCTCCTTTGCTCTCGTTCATTGATTTGATTGATCCAATGATTGTTCTTTGCTGTTACATTCTTCTGTGACCACCGTGTAATAGTCTTCTCACTTCTCTATGTGTGTATTTATTCTCGCGTTACGGCCTTCAATTGTTCTGATCCCGATCTTCAGCTCCGTTATTTCAATTCTTCACACCTTTATACTTCCTTCATAAATCCTTAGGTTTTAGGAAATCTTGTAGTTATACCTTTGTTGTAGCATTGAAGGTTTTCTCCAATACTGTCTATGTGTAAAACCGTAACACTCTTCTCTATACTTCTTCTCTAATTCTGCACACCTGCAACCTATGTTACGCAAAATTACTCTAGTCCACACACAGTCTATAATTCAATTACTCAATACACACCACACAAACTCAGAAATCGAGTTATATGTATTAATAAATAACATTTAAACAGGAATTTCTTTCTCGACCTGATTTTCAATATCAATGGCCTTTCCTTTCCTGCCCGTAGGCTTAACTGACTGACTGATCGACTGACTGACTGACTGACTAACTGACTGACCCTCTCTATGCCTTTTAGGCTTACATTTATACAAAAGGTTTCGTTAACCAATTGTGGTTCAAATCCTTAATCTGCTTAACTAAATCCTGAATATCCTCTAAGTCCACTTTTGACTCCAGTAATCCCTAAGAATCCTCCTTAATCCCCAATTCATGAAACCAATTCCTAATCTAAGACTTACAATTGATTTCCAAATCTCTCAATCCCCACTAATCACTCATCATTACTCACGTTCTCCTACATTCAAGAGCATTTACAAATATCCTCACAATATCTAATTAATTCATATTCCAATCACTCAAAACATTCATAATTACATTAATTTGATACATAGGAATCCAACTTCCTTGAAAACACAAGACTCCTAAGTTAACTAGAATATAATGAAATTGTTCAGCTGAATGCTCTTGCATCAATAGTGCACAAGGGAGAAGAATCACTAATCAAAGAAGTTATGATCCAAGTGTGATAGTGAATCTGAGATGAAAATTGAGTCCCTATATATATGGGTAACCTGGTCAATTTTTCTCCAATATGCTCTAAGAGCTCCTAAAAACAAGTTCTTCATGATACAGGGTGGATAGGTCAATGGAGTGCACTTTGATGAATGTTAGGGACTGAGTAACTTTTGATGCAAGATTAGGAGGTCACCGTAAGGGATTAGGGTAAAAACCCTAGGTTTTACTACAGCACTCTCCGTAGGCACCCAGATATGGACGACCGTCAGATCACCGCTTCTGTTGCAACCGCATCTGTCTCCATCTATTGACAATAACAGCTAACAACATGGGCGATGTTATGGAGGTCAAGGAGCTTGATTACACCGAGGATCCTTTCACCGACCACGTCATATTTGGAAACCCTATCCTCATTTCGCCGGCATCTAGCACATATCCCCCGTCTGGTCCTGCTCCATCAAGCTCTTCATCGGTGGTTTCCTATCCTAGTCACAGTACAGTTCCTCTATTTTCGGGTCACTTTCCATTGATTCCCCCGCACTGGACTACCCTCCTTTATCACCGGGCACTCTCCACATTCTCACTGCAAACACTCCACCTTCGCCCTCTTTTGATCTGAATCTGCTGACAAACCACCTCCATCCGTCCAGTTCGACTTTTTTCACAGCGCCGCCTGAGGACCTCTAGGCATTTGGGGGTCAAAACCCTCCCATCTCTGCAAACTCCCCGTCGGGCTGCTTTAAAACCCCTGCGGTGAAGGCCAAGTCAGCGGCTCACACAACTCAGGAGAGTTCACCAGATCCTTTGTCGGACTATCCATTTGCCCCGCGAACTGGGAAACGGAAGACGAAGTGTGTGAAGGCTACCATAAAGGACATCACTATATGTTTTGGCGAGAGTTCTGCTAGTGGGGAAGCTGCATACATGGCAAACACTGTGTTGGTCAAACACATTCGAGGCCGAGCATACTCAGCAGTCAGGCTCACCCTATGGGTCTGAGAGATTTGGGGATGTATACTTAAGGAACTACCTGAGGTGCAGGTATTGCCCAGGGGTTGGTTTGCACTTCATTTTGCAAAAGAAAACTACACAAACCTGGTCCTCACAAGATACTGGCACATTGAGATGGCCCCTATACTCCTCAAGAGATGGAGTCCCCTTTTCGACCCAGAGAGGGAGCAAATTGGGGCAGGCCCACTCTGGGTTCGCTTGCCAGGGCTTCCACTGCAGTACTGGTGCGAGGAGGTTTTCGTCAAAATTGGAAATGACCTATGCACCTACCTAGACCATGACAGAACATTTGTGCAATCGAAGAATAGAACCCTAGCTCGCATCCTAGTACATTTGGATACTCGCAAAGGTTTGGAAGAGAAAATCACTCTACAATGGGGGAAATACACTCGGGTACAGATCCTGGACTACAAAGGAGTTCCCTTCTGATGTAGGAGATGTCACAAAGTGGGGCACATCTTTAAAGAATATCCACTCATCAAAAAACCAGAGGATCCTCCGAGGGCACCTACTACTTCTACAGGGAATGAAGCACCGGCTCTGAACCACTCTCCTAGTTCGGGTCCTCATCTGGTCAGCAACATCACCCCGAGGATGGTGGAAGTTGTCCGTAGAACGCCATCGCCCCCCCCTCCCCCCATAAGAGCTCGTGTTGCTACTGAGGCCGCAAAATTATCAGGTATTTCATTGACCTCTTGTCCTATCTCATTTTCTTATTGCTCATCTCTTGTTTCATCCACCATTAACACATCTATGGCTCACTGCACTATGGCTCCAACATTACCTTCCATCGCCACCACCACTCCATCTTTGCCCTCTCTATCAACCAATTCCACCTCCCCATCATCAAACAGGAGGTCAACATCTCACAATTACAACCTTCGCTCTCGTTTACACTCTGGTGGTCCCCTGTCTCATATCACCGGTTTGGGACTTACCCAACCTGGTTCTGTCATCCTTTCATCTCACGGGAGAAAATAAAATCTATCCATAGCCATCAAACGGGTAGGGGCAGAGGTTGCCTCTGGTAGACAATCCACTTTAGATGGGGTTCTTAGAGCACTGAACACCCCGGGCAGGGTTCCCCCATGAAGTGTCTCTCATTCAATTGCAGAGGCATGGCTAGTGCCTCCAAGAAACTAGCCTTGCTTAGAATTTTCGAAGTAGAGCCTTCTGACATTATCATGCTGCAAGAAACCCTAGGTGAGGCCGAAAACATCACCAGCTGGTTAAGTCCTTTATCTCCTGGATGGAATTTTTTTGCCACGGATGTTGTGGGTCGATCAGGAGGCCTTGGCATTGGCTACAATCCTCACAAAATCAAGTTTTAG
The DNA here is from genome assembly GCA_000404065.3 of Pinus taeda. Lineage (NCBI taxonomy): Eukaryota > Viridiplantae > Streptophyta > Pinopsida > Pinales > Pinaceae > Pinus > Pinus taeda. The sequence continues at coordinate 20,400 of APFE030767890.1, read as the reverse complement.
CATCCTGGGGTGGCCATGGATTTATTGGCTTAGATCTTTTCTCAGCGGAGCTTCGAATAAACCTGAGGGTTCTTAATATATATGGTCCCTGTCATCAGCGAGAAAAATTTTGGCAACACCTATTAAATCTATCAATTTTTTCTCCTGATCACATCATTCTTGGGGAAGATCTCAATTTCTCTATGGGATTTGGAGAGTCTTGGGGGTCACAAGCACAAGTGGACTCTATCACTGGATATATGACCAACCTTCTAGAACAGCACAATTTGGTGGATATCCCCATGAATAAGCCACTCCCTACTTGGCGAAACAGAAGGGTGGGGGATGTTGCACTAGCAAGAAGATTAGATCGTTTTCTGATCAAGGTCCCCCTTATGAATCAACTGCATCATTACAAACAATGGGTGGGTTCATGGGGCATCTCAAATCACTCCCCCATTTATCTTGAGGTGTTTGGGCCCCATCCTAAACCAAAAGCTCCATTTAAATTTAACCATGTCTGGCTTCAAGACCCTGAGTACATAAACATGGTCTTGGATTACTGGATTGCCAACTCGATTGATAGACATGATTCCTTGACAAAGGGTTTCTGTCACAATCTGTCCCAGCTCAAGCATCTATCTATCAATTGGGAAAAAGAGAAACATCAGAGGGAGGAGCTTTTATTATCACAAATTGAATCTGAGTTGAGTATATTGCTTGATGATCGAAACCTGGGGTTTGCTTCAGCAGACGACAAAGCTCACCTGATTGAGCTAGTAAACCAAAAGGCAAGGATTTCAAAGGAGAAAGAGGAATCTTGGCGCCTCAGAAGCAGAGCTATATGGTTAAAAGCAGGCGATGACAACACAATATTCTTTCAGAACTATGCAAAAGGTAGAAAAGTTTCAAACACGATATGGAACTTACCTCTACCTGATGGGCGAGTAGCTGACACCTTTAACAAACTCTCCCATACTGGCACCTCTCATTTCAGGAATCTCTTCAAAAACCCTCCTAGGTCAAATTTGGCAGATATCATCAATGTGGCAAGACATTTTCCCTGATTTGTAAATGATGATGAGGCCGAGGAGTTAATCGCCCCTGTCACTGCAGGCGAACTGGAAGGAATGCTGAAATGGTTCAAAAAGGACAAGAGTCTTGGTCCGGACGGGTGGACGATAGAATTCTATCTCGCATTATATGAACTTCTGGGGAATGATCTATTAAAAGTTTTGGAATAATGTAGAGTATCTGGATCTTTGTACAATGTTGTCAATTCAACTTTCATTTCCCTTATCCCGAAATCTGATTCCCCTTCCTCTTTCAATGACTATGGGCCTATCTCATTATGCAACTGTCTGTATAAAATCATCTCCAAGGTCATTGCAAATCATCTTCGGCCCATTCTTTCTCACCATATCGCCCCCCAGCAATTTGCCTTTCTCAAGCATCGCCAGATCCATGAAGCCATTGGCTCAGCCCATGAGACCATCCACTCGATCTGGACTAAACACCTAAAGGGTATCATCTTAAATATCGACCTGGCAGAAGCTTTTGACCGAGTCAGTTGGCTCTACATCAAGATGCTCCTTATAAACCTGGGCTTCCCCCTTGATTTCATTGTTTGGATTATGGCCTGGATCACCTCCCCTACCTACAGTATCCTCATCAATGGATCTGCCTCCCACTTCTTTCATACTGAGAAGGGTCTCAGACAAGGCTGCCCCCTCTCCCCCTACTCTTTCTGATTGTTATGGATGGGATTAGCCATTTACTAGCTTCTGCTAAAAGAGATGGCAGCCTACGTGGCCTCAAGATATCTGACTCTTGCTTCCTCACTCATCTCCTATCTGTAGATGATGTTCTCATTTTCCTGGATGGGAGCATATGAGACTCTCTCACATTCTCCAAAATTCTCTCCCTCTTCTCGTCGGCTACAGGTATGCAGGCTAATCATGGTAAATATACCATTACCTTAGCCCTCACTTCCATCTAGGAGTCACAACTTGCACAATAGCATTTCCCTTATTGCATCATACCCCTGGACAGGGGGTTCAAATATCTGGGATTTTGGATTAAGCCTCTCGGTCAAAAAATTGCAGATTGGGTCTGGCTTGTCACCAAGCTGGAAAAAAGGCTTTCTAACTGGAGTCAAAGATACTTATCCAGAGCTAGAAGATTAGTGCTCATCAAATCATTTCTTGAGGCCACCCCTGTTTTCTGGATGGCATTAGCATGGATCCCCAGGAACATTATGGCCCGACTGCAATAAATTTGTAGCAGATATCTCTGGAATGGCCACCAAGACAAAAAGATTTTTGCCTAGGTCAGCTGGAATAAGATCGCCTTACCTAAAAATGAGAAGGATGGGGACTAAAATACCTACCCCTATTTGCACAAGCCCTGGCTACAAAAATGGGCTGGACTCTACTGACTGGACAGAATCTATGGACTACAATTTCATATCATAAGTACATTTGGCCACATCAAATTATGGATTGGGTCCGTTTGCCGAGCTAGCCTAAAACAGTTATTTCATCAGTGTGGAAGGCTATCCTACACTCCCAGCCTAGCATCAGAAACAATCTTGTTTGGAGAGTAAATGAAAGATCAAAGGCTCGCATTGGATTGGATCCCTGGACTGGAGGAGAAGGTAGATTCCAGCTATCAAGAGAACTCATCCAGCACCTTCATTCTCATGAGATCAAGGTTATAGCACACATAGTGGATCCACTGAACACCAACATATTCACTCAAGGATGGAAATCTACCCCGTAGCTTGATATTCCACCATAGTGGTGTCAGGAATGGCATGAATACACAAACGCACTGTGTGAATCACACATCAGGATCAAGGATGGACCAGATGAACTCGTCTGGAGTCTTGATGAGAATGGTATCTATTCTCCAAAGACTGGGTTTCTCAACCTGATCTCACACAAACAGCCGGAGCAGACAGCATTTTGGTGGAAGAGTATCTGGAAACTAGTATCGCCCCCAAGAGCAAGACTGTTCTTTTGATGTATTCTCAGAGATAAAGTTCCCACGGGAGAGTCACTCTCTCACCGATCTTTCATGGCCCTCACTGGTGTGTCTTATGCAAGAATTCTTCTGAATTGACTCTGCATTTATTCCTTCAATGTAATTCTCTTATCAACCTATGGCAGAATATCTCCACATCTATTTATATCACCGAGAATTGGGAAGGTGACAACATTGGTCACGCATGGGAACACTGGTGCAATCTTCATCATGGCACTAAATTACAATGCCTCCCCTTAATCATCTGCTGGCATCTATGGCTAGCTCGGAATCGAATTATTTTTTAGGAAAGACTTGTTTGCTGGTCGCATATGACAGCCCGAATCATATCTGCCTATCACGAGTTTCCTGAGCCACACAAACCTAGGCCTCCTAGACCTCATGATCCTGCTCCTATTGACCAAAACTCTCCTTGGGAATTTTTTGATGGTGCTGCACAGCACCATGGATGTGGCAGTGGGTTCATACTATACATTAATGAACAACATTATTACAAAGTAAAGATGGGACTGGGCGAGGGAACGAATAATTTTGCAGAGCTCATTACACTCTGTCATCTTCTGCATTTTTCATCGGGTCATAACTGCATGGATTTAAACATATATGGTGACTCAAAAATCATAGTAAATTGGTTCAATAATATCACTGTTTGTCACTCACACACACTCAGTAATATTCTGGATGAAGTAAATTTGTTCAAAGCTTAGTTTAACACTTTTACATGCAATCACATTTATAGGGAACATAAAAAGCAGTGCTAACGGGCTTTCCAAGGAGGCCACGATACTTCCCCAAGGAGAGTGGATGATACAGGAACAGAGAGGCTCCAACAAATATCATTACTATCATCGGCCCTACAATGATCAAAACTACCACAGGGCAGAGAGACCCTAGATTACAGTTATTTTTGGCTCTATTTTTTATATATATGCATGGCACATACATTGTATATATTCTTTCACATAGGCTATATATTTTGTGTATATATTCTTAGACCTTCGGCAAAGACATCACCCTGTGTGGTGTATGTGGAAGTATTGTAGATGACAGACATATTTATAGCTTTAGATGGAGGAGGAATGACCTCTTGTAGAGTTTTGTGAACCCAACGTTTCGGACTACCAAGTGAGTCCATCATCAGGGGAAGATGCATCAATAGATATTCTTAAGATCTGATGTATCCAAGAGCTATAAATTAGGGTATATATATAAGTTATTAAACAAAAGAAATAGGAAAATAGGTCGGCTCTCTTTCTTCTTCTTCTTCTTCTTCTTCTTCTTCTTTTTTAATT
>APFE030767884.1:54469-66333 GCA_000404065.3 Pinus taeda | reverse complement strand
AATTTTCACAGAAATCAAAATCCAGAGAGCTATTACTCATACCTTCTACCATACCTTTACCATGAAGTACTCGAAGGCTCTTCTCTCCAATATGTCCAAGCCTTTGATGCCACAACATGGTATTCTCTCCAGAGACCACTATATTTTCTGCTCCATTTTCAGGAACCATAGAACTATTGCACATGTCAACAACAGTGCTACCTTGCAGCTTGTACAGAGTTCCAATCTGAACTCTCCGCATCAATACTAGTGCTCCTCGAACCATCTTGCAGGTATCCTTCTCGAACACTGTCTTTACACCTGCATCATCCAACTTGCTTACAGAAATCATATTTCTGCCCAACGCAGGAATATGCAGAACACCCGGAAGGGTTCTAACCCTTCCACCTTGCAACTTCAACTTTACTTTTCCGCGACCAATGATTCTAGCCTTCCTATCATCTCCTAAGAAGACATAACCACCATCGTATTCTCATACTCGCAGAACCACTCTCTATGGGGAGTGAAGTGAAAGGATGCACCTGAGTCAATCAACCATGCCTCATGATCTACATGTGTACTTGAAGAAGCCAAGTACACATCCCCACCTTCATCTGAGGTGGTTTTCGCCTCTGTAGAAAGAGCATCATCAGATCCCTTTCCTTTATCAGGAGCTTTAGATTTACACTCCCTTCTGAAGTGCCCCTCCTTTCCACATTTCCAGCACACCACCTTTATAGGTTTTCCTGGAGATTTAGATCTCCCTCTAGATTTAGATCTCCCACTCGATGACTTATTTTTGTTTCTGCTCTGGGACCGTCCTCGTACAGACAAGGCATCACCATTCTGGTTGTCCATATTTTTCCCTCTCATCTCCTCCATCAGCAAGGCTGAGACTATTTCATCAAACTGCAAAGCAGTTGCATTGCTACCTATTGCAATAACCAGACTATCCCACGAATCTGGTAGAGAACACAACAAACTGATGCATTATCTTCATCTGAAATTTTAATATCAACAGATGATAACTGACTTACCACAGTATTAAATGCATTCAGATGCTTTGTTACCGAGTCTCCAACTTTCATCCTTAGGTTATACAGCTTTTTCCACAGGAACAGTTTATTCACCATAGACTTAGATTGGTACAAAGTCCCTAACATGTCCCATAAAGCCTTTGCCGTAGCTTCCCCTGATACATTCAACAATATTGAATCTGAGACACACAATCGTATTGTGCTCTTTGCCTTCCAATCCAATTTCTTCCACTCTTCATCGGTCACTCCCATTAGTTTAGTGCCCGGATCTACCGCAATCCACTAATCTTTATCCACCAACAAATCCTCCATCTTAAGTTTTCACAACTCAAAACTCTGACCATTAAACTTCTCAATCTCTATCTTTCCGCTGCTCGCCATCTTCTTTCACCACCAGAATCGATCTCGCAAATCTCCCACTGAACAGGGTCTACCCAGGCCCGAGCAAAAACCCTCAGCAACAAAGGCGTCCCCTTGAAGCCAAAACAGCTCTGATACCAAATGTAGGTTTTAACCCCGTACAGAAATTACCTGCATACGAATTCTAAATCACAGGAAAATTAAAAATGCGAGAGCATAACCCATAAAACACATATACACAGAGATTTCCCACTGGATCTCAAAACTGAGACTACCAGCTTGATTTTTCATTATTTTCCTTTCAGTGTTACAATACATATTTATACATGCCGAAGCATCCAATACCATGGACCGAAAAATCATCACATCCAATACCATGGACCAAACAACTATCGATCCAATACCATGGACCGAAAACCATCGCGTCCAAAATACATGTGCGAAAATCATGCACAAAACCATAAGTGGGTCCGCCCAACCTAACATAGGTTCCAAAACCAAAATTTTCCAAGGTGCTGCCCTGGACCCCATAAAGTGGGGTTATGGGTACCCCTCAAACCCCCTGTTAACTATGTGGAAAGAATATAACACAACCCAAAAGAAACAGTGGAACAATCTCCATAAATTATATTAGAAAATCCAACTAAAAAGACTCCAAATACTAAAAACAAGAACAAACTGCTCCAAACCTTGTTGCTAAGATTTCAAATTTCCTAATAGAGAAATCCCCTCTACCTTTCAATTTGGGAGCAGAGATGCCCGAACTTAAAATCTCACTCCATTTAACAGAACTGGTTAAAAATGAAACTTACAGATCTCAAATAAGCAAATCTTTAAACTTTGTTGAGAATGAAGACTCTATTAACCTATGTGATGATCAACCTGAGTTAATTTTCGGTCCTGATGTTAATGGAAAACCAGTGGAAGGAGGGATACCACCCTTCTACATTAGCCTTAACATCCACGATAAAATCCTACATAATTCCATGTTAGACTCTGGGGCTTCACATAATCTTATGCCTAAATCCGTTATGGAGAAGCTAAACTTGGATATCACTAGACCCTACAAAGACCTATTTTCATTTTATTCAAGCCAAGTTAAGTGCCTAGGACTTATAAAAGACCTGTGTGTTTCCCTAGTGTAGTACCCTACTAAGACCATTCTTATGGACATAGTGGTTACTGATATACTACCTAAGTATGGCATGCTACTATCTAGATCTTGTGGTGACAGACTCCAGGGATCTCTACAACTTGACATGTCGTATGCTACCATATCAGTCTTTGGACATCCTAAGAAACTGTATAAAGAGACTATGATGAAGTATGTAGTGAGTACCCAGGATAGCTCTCAAAAATTTCCTATATATTCAATGCATTCTGATATTGATTCTTTTATTCTTTACAATGTTGAATATAACCAAGAAAATACTTCAAACAACTTCATTGCAGAACCAAAAGAAATTACAGTAACAGAAAAAAATCCAAATTTCCAAATTCATGAGATTTCAGATAACAAAGATGACCTAGATACTTTAGTCAAAGAATATTTTATTCCCCCAGACAGTAAGAATTATCAACATGAAATTCTATGGCATCTTCAATTCGATGGGTCAGTAAACAAACTAGGTGTAGGAGAAGGAGTATGGATTTACAACTTAGAAAATGATCATTCAGAGAACCATACCTACAGATTGAACTTTTAATGTACAAACAACATGGCCGAATATGAAGCACTTCTGTTAGGTCTGAAATTGGTCAAAAGGTTAGGAGCCATAAGAGTCTCTATTATGGGAGATTCAGAGTTGGTAATAAAACAAATTAACATTGTTTATATGACTAGGGATCCTAGGTTAGGATTTTATAGAGGAACAACTGTAGAAATACTAAATACTTTTTTACAAACCAAGCTTGCTATTATTCCAAGAAAACACAATATGCAAGCTCATAGTTTAGCAGTGTTTGCTAGTACTTGCAAGTTGCCATTTTAGCCCAACCATTAGTACATGGCTAAGGTAGGCATAGACCTGCTATTCCTGACAACTTAAAGAACTGGTAAGTTTTTTATTATGATCAACAAATTAACAACTTTATAACTTTAGATGATGAATTTGTAAATAGCAACATAGACACAGACATAACATTAGATTTTGATTACAATAATGAAGTAGAAATTAACAAAGTAGGAGATGAAAATATAGATAATTTATATCCCACAAACTTTACAAAATCGGATATTCAAAACCTAAAAAAAATGGAAATTGACGAAGCAATAAATGAAGAATATGATGTCATCAATATTAAAGACAATTTTTTGCCCAAAGGATTAACTCCTTTGGAGGACTTATTTGATTCAAACGATGTTCCTTAAAAGCCTAAAATGGAACCCTTGAAATGAGACATTAAAAAATGTAACATAGTCTCTGAAGAAGATCCCAAAATGATAAAACTTTCAAAGTCTTTACCTCCCAATGAAAAAGTGAAATACATAGAACTGCTAAAGGAATTCCAAGATGTTTTGTCTGGAATCCTGAGGACCTTAAGTCCTATGATAATAGCATAATACAACACACCATTCCATTAAAAGAAAACCATAAGCCTTTTAGACAAAAGCTTAGAATGATTAACCTCATTCTATTGCCTTCCATTGAAAAAGAGATCAAAAGAATGTATGAAGCTAAAATTATTGCACCAATTAGATTCTCAGACTAGGTTTCTAATTTGGTACCTACAAGAAAGAAAATTGGTGAAATTACATTGTGTGTTGACATTAGGAATTTAAATAAAGTTTCACTTAAGGATAACTACCCTCTTCCTAAAATGGATCACATATTCCAGAGGGTAGTAGGTTCAACCCAAATCTCACTGCTAGATGGGTTTTCTGGTTATAACTAAATCCTGGTCCACCTAGATGATCAGGCACAAACTGCATTTACCACTCCATGGGGCACTTTCATGTATGTGAAAATGCCTTGTGTTAAAAAACTTAGGGACCACCTTTCAAAGAGAAATGGACATAGCCTTTGCTAAGGAAATCCATGACTTCCTGGTAATATACCTAGATGATATCACAATATTCTCTAAATTAGATCGGCAACACCTGGATCATCTTAGGCAGGTCTTCACTAAGTATAGGAAGTACGGGATTTCTCTAAATCCTAAAAAATCTTTATTTGGGTGTGAAGAGGGAAAATTGCTAGGCCACGTAATCTCCAAAGATGGTATTCGGATTGACCCAACAAGAATTGAAGCCATTTTGCAGATACCAGATCCTAGGAACATTAGAGAACTACAAGCATTTTTAGGTAAAATAAACTTTTTGAGAAGATTTATCTCTAATTTAGCTGAACTAATTAGATTACTAAACAACATGTTAAAGAAAGATTCTACTATTAAATGGACTCTAGAGGCTAAAAGTTCTTTTGAAGATATAAAGTGAGCCTTAACACAAAATCCAGTCCTCATTAGTCCAATGTTTGATAGGGGTTTCATCATTTTTTCTTTCGCCTCAAAACATACAATTGTTGCAGTCCTACTGCAAAAAAATGATCAGGGTTTTGAATAACCAATAGCCTTCTTTAGAAAATCCCTAATAGATGCACCTTTAAAGTATAATATAATGGAAAAGCAAACTTTTGCTCTAGTTAAAGCTATTAAAGATTTCAGAATTTATAGCTTGTACTCTCATATAGTAGCTTATGTTCCCAATGTTGTAGTCAAATACATTCTAACACAAGATGGACCAGATGGAAAGAGAGGGAAGTGGATAGCTACCATATTAGAATATGACTTAGAAATTAAACCTACAAAATTGATTAAAGGCCAAGGTTTAGCCAAGCTCATGGCTAAATAGAATTGTCAGGCCCTAGACATAAATTTCATTGCAGAACTGGATAACGAAGAGGAGATGGCAACTCCACAGATCAGCCAAGCCTTTACAGATTCACCATGGTATGCTAACATTATATACGTTCTACAAAATCTTCAAGCTCCTCTTGAGTTGTCCAGAACTAAAAGTAGGTTCTTAAAAATGAAATCTTTGAAGTTTTGCATAATTGACAATGTTTTATTTTGGAAATATCATGAAGGCATCCTTCTTAATTGTTTGTTAAAGGAAGAATTTGACAAAATATTGCAAGCATTTCATGCAGGTGACTGTGGGGGACATCTTTACTAGAAGACCACAACTAATAAAATCTTAAGAGCTGGTTTTTACTAGCCCACTCTGTTCTCTGATGTGAAAAAATTTATAACCTCATGCCACAAATGTCAAATTTTGGAAGGAAAAAGAAAACTACTTCCATTACCTTTGAAACCTATATCTACTAAAACACCATTTCAACAGTGGGGTCTTGAATTCATCGGTGAAATTCATCCCCCTTCCTCTGCCCAAGATAGATGGATCTTGACTACCACAGATTATTTTACAAAATGGATAGAAGCCATACCCTCAAGACAAGCTACTGATACTGTCATAATAAGTTTCCTTGAGGCCAACATTCTATCTAAATTTGGTTGTCCAACCAAAATCATCACAGTCAATACAACAACCTTTAAATCAAAGAGGATGATTGATTTTTGCAACAAATATCATATAACCCTGGGTCACTCCACTGCCTACTATCCCCAAGGAAATGGACTAGCATAGTCTTCCAACAAAATCTTAGTGAATATCATCAAAAAATTGTTCGAAGATAACAAGAAAACATGGAATAAGAAACTAGTAAATGCCTTGTGGGCAAATAGGCTAACCACTAAGAAATCCATTGGTACCAGCGCTTATCAGCTAGTCTATGGAATGAAGGTTGTTTTCCCATATTCCTTGTGAAAACTAGTGATAAAATTGCTCTAAGAAGCACAGGTTGAGCCAAATGATATTCAAAGGAGAATCAACCAGAGAATTCACTTGCAGCAAACCAGGGAAGAAGTATATATCATATCCCAAATTGTGCAGGAAATAATCAAGAAATATTTTGACAAAAAGAACCAAGGCAGAAGATTTTTATCTAGGAATAAAGTTCTGAAATGGGACTCAAGAAGGGATGAAAAAGGTAAACATGGGAAGTTTAACTTCCTATGGAAAGGCCCTTACATAATTTATGCTTTCATAGGTAATAATGCTTATTTCCTCAAAGAATTGGATGGTGTAGAAGTAGAAGGAAGACCAGTTAATGGTCGAATGATAAAGCACTATATAGATCCCAGTCATTTATTTCACTAATCACTTGTACATAATATATCCTTCACAAAGTTTAGTGTTGATTGGATGGTAATTTTGGAGTTGAAGCCCGAAGAGAAGGCCCTAAGCTTCAAAAGTTTCACTGTCATAAATATCAATAAAGCAACAAAATAAAAGGGAAAAGTTGCAGAGTAAAATCACAGTAATTAAGAAGGCCATTGATCTACTAGTTCTTGACATTTCACCAGGAAATTCCATCCCCAAGTGGAGTCGTTGTTATGTTCCTATACCAATAGGTGTCATAATTTTTGAATGACTGAGGTCAAATCTGTAATATGTACATACCTTTTCTTTCTGCAAATGTTTTCCATATTCAAAAGATTAAAAAATAAAAAATAAAAAAATGTAAAGAGGGTATGTCCTAAAAGAAAAATCAATGGACAAAAAGGATAAAAAGGTCAAAAAAGATGAAAAATGAACCCCAAGAAAGAAAAAAACCATGAAAGTATGCAAGTCAAAATGCCACTACTATTTACTTTTGATGCAGAATAACATTTTGTGTGCAGCTTGTTACCTTTGCCACAATCCATGGATAGTCAAAATGTTTAAACTTGGCTATTTCATGTTTTCAATCTCATTTTTAGAGATAGAGAATAAAATCTAACCAAATTGTTTAATCTTGGCAGATAAATAGATAGGTAGAGTAAATAAAAGGAGCTCAACAGTTTAATCTGAGCCCTTAGATGTAATACAGATAGATTTAGATAGATTTTTATTTTAAAAGAAAAGAAAAATGTTTTGATAAGGGTTTGCCAACTTCAATTCACCCTAATAAAGAGTATAAAAATGGTAGGATGAGTAGATGGGTAAGTAGTTGCATGGTTGTAGAATTGTGATGATTGATTAGATAAAATCATATCATTTACTTTCATCATCAAGTTGCTAAAGTATGGATGATAATTGAACATTTACACGAAGTCAAGTGATTAATTTCCCCATTCATTTTACCCTTAATTTTACTAATTTCCCATAAGCAAAGTCAAAATTACCTAAAAACTTAAGTTAAAGGGGCTCAAAGCATTTCTCTGACTTTTGGAGGCACTGGACCCTCGGCCCAATAACTTATAGGGTCTAAGTACTAAAAGCCCCCTCACAAGTATTCACCCCCTCCAATTCATTCATTTTCCCCTAAAAAAATCCTTTTACTAAGGTAAAAGCACCATTTGCCTAGGGAAAGTAATCACCCCCAAGCAAACCCTTTTTCACAAACAACCCACAAATGCACATTTAGCCGAAGTTATAAATGTTTCCATGTGAAAAGTAAATGAATTACAAAAACATATTATACTTAGTGCAAATTCATTTTTTCCGCTTTCATTCATATGAACTCCTAACTTTGATTATATGTATTAAACCCCGAAAAACACCCCTTTCCCGAATACTTTATTAAAAAAAACCATATGTTAATATCCTGCCCCCAAGTTTGAAATATAAAATTTATTAATAAATCGATTAATGGGTTAATTAAATCGATCAATGACTAATTAATAACCATGAACCACCATCAAATAAAAAAAATTAATCAATCAATCAGTGATCAATTAATAATCTGTCCCCACCAATGAAATCACTCCCAACATCATTAAACCTCCATAACCCATAATTAATTAATCCCTCCATGCATTAAAACCCCATCGGGCCCCTCCATTAAACTTCATATCAAATCATCGCCCTGATCACCATGTGATCCAACCCATTTTGATCCAACAGCTGACACTCATATCAGGCGGCCTCCAAAGGCCGACCTTTACCCGCTCGATATGGGTAGTTTTACTATTCACCCCGCTGCTGCGCAGCGCCCGATGAATGGCATCGGGCTGCCTCCCCCCATAACCACTTTATCCAAAAAGCGGTGCAATACAATCATGCATACTGCCTCCTGCTAAATGACGAAACGTCACATCCCCCGCTTAATGCCAAGTGTCCTTTTCCCAGTGTACCCGCCAAAATCATTGACTTTATGAATAAAACTAAAAAACTCATTTTTTTGTTTTATCATGAAAAATACTAGTCAGACCTCCATGCAAGCACCATAGTACGTGCAACCATCAACCCACGTCCAATTGCCAACTTACTGAAGCTGTTGAAATTCCAGACCACATTTCAGTCACATGCGCTTCCTACAAATAGGGCATAGTCACCATTACTCCGTTAAAAATCCAAAACCAGATATTTACCCAAATTCACTGAGAAACCCTGTTTTATTCCCAAACCTAAACTCAATTGCTTCAAATTACTAAGTAATCCAGTAAGAAAGTTTCCCCATGACTCCAAAATACTCTGAATTAGATTAGTTTTCCCCAATTTCATTGAAAACGCTTTGCCCTCGTCCTTGAATCCACAAGAACCAAGGATGGTTGCCGAAATTACATTGAATGTCATGCCCATTTCTACTCCTCATAGGGATTTAGATCATCTCCCACTGGTAGATAAAGATTTTCAAATTAAATATACCTCTGTCCAAGAATCCCCTTTGAAACTATACTGTAGGTATAGAGACTAGTACCTGAACCATGCAGACTATGTAAGGCTTTGGGAATCAGGTTTACCAAAGTACCAATTCCCCGGAGTTCATATCTTCCCAGATATTATCCATTACTGCCATATGAACTATAATCCCAGCCAAAGGGAAGTAATGACCCCTGATCATTCCATATTATTTACCATCATTGTTGAGTCCATAAATGAAATGTTATAGTTATAACCAAGCCAAAGCCTAACCCCTCTATCTATTGAAGATTTGCTTAACAGATTCCCTACACTCTCCTTAATCAAACTTGATCAATTATTCCAGACCTTCATTAGGGAAGAAAAATACATTCCAAAGGACCCTCCCCCTTACATTTGGACTATATTCTCTGATCTTGGCTGAGACATCATAGAAATGATATCTAGTGTGTTAGGCCAGACTACAATTGAATTTGTTGATGAAATAATTATAGCCTTTATGTTCATTTACTCTCCTGGGCATCCCCCAGCCATAATGTTTGACTATGTTAAGTTCATTGTTGATAAAATGCATGATCAGTTCATGAGGTTGGATAATGAAAGAGTGTTCAAATATTCTTCAGTTTTATATCATATTTTTTTGTATTACCAAGATGAAAAATTCCCAATCACACTTCAAAAGCTTGATACCAAAGGCAACCCTAGATCTGTGGTCTTCTAGACTTCATTAATCCACCTAAATGACTCTCAATATTCTTATATTGATTTCATAGATCTCTTTGTACACCAAATGGCAATTATGCTATTAGGAAGCGCTCCCCCTAGAATCAGTGAAAATATCAGGAGGGTCTTATAATTGTCCAAACAGTATAGAGTGGGATATTGGTACCTGTACCAAAACCACAATGAAATCAAAATATATGGATGTGAGTTGGCTCCCTACAAATTGCCCAGATACCTACCCATGAGATTGTTTGCTCTGGAGTACTACAGGCAAATGATTAATTCAAATGAGGTGCATTTTGTGAAGGCCAAGAAGAAATCTCAACTTAGGATAAAAGATCAGCTTGGCCCCTTCATATGCAACAATAGAGAAGCAGGGAAGGAGGCAGAGGAAATCCTCCAAAGGCTGAAACTGAAACAAAGTTTTATCTGGAATTATTACCCTTTAGAGGTCATTTTCAATAGGAGACAAAAGAACAAATTATCTCCTTATATCCACCATAGAATTCCTGAAATTGAACAATATGCAAATCAGCTAGAATGGGTGGAAAACACTTTGCAAGACTGAGATAGTACAGAATTTGTTGTCCATAATGTATTGATTGATTTAGAAAGAATACTTGATGAATATTCATTTGTAAAGGTGCCAGGAGAGTCCCAATCTCAAACTAAATCATAGGGACACAACGGGAAAACAACAGAAGAAGGACCTCAAGAGCAGTAACCATCAGAGCAGCCAGAAGAATCAGAACATCCAGAGATTTCAAAAGAACTTGCTCAGCCAGAACATATCATGAACAATCCACCTATTTTACAGACTCCTATAAATGAGAACAGAAATCCTAAAAGAGATAGAGAGGAGGCCACTCCTTCTAGTAGACCTGTTGCCCAAACTTATGTCAAGAGGCAAAGGTTGAATACATTTTCAGAACAAGATTTTACTAAAGAAACAACATGAACTATACGTGCAGAAAGCAAGCATACCACTCCCTCAGGTGGTACACAAGAACCTTCCACCTCACAAGCTCAAATGCTAGAAAGGCAACAGAGCATGGAAGTATCCTCCTTCAGGGCTCCTACTAGCCAGAGCCAAGACATCAGAGAGAAATATAAAGAAATAAAGGCAAGGAATGAGAGATTAAGGGCCCAAAGTTATGCACATTACCTAAATATGGCTCCAACTAGTCAAACAAGGCTAATGTCAGCCCTTGATGTGAAAGAGGGAAAAATGCAGATGACTTCTATGAAGCCTACTACACAGTAGCCCAGGTCAATTGCAGATTATTTGAAAACAGAATTTGAAGTATTGGAAAAGGATATCCATCCCATTAACCAAATAGAATTACATAAGCACACTAGGGAAATGGTTTACTCCACCTTAACCAGTACGAAAATTACAGCTCACTAACTCCAAAATTTGTTGAATAATATATCAGCACAATTCCAGTTAGAGAAGGCCTCTTCACATGCCAAAGATACCATAATAAAGTCCCTATAGTACTTAGTCATAGAAGTGGGCCATGATCCCAAAGATGTGAAAGCTGCAGAAAAGCTTATTAAGAAGAAAAATGATGACATAGTTGCACTGAAAAAGCATCTCAAGATTACTCCCCTGCATTATCCTCAAACAACTGAAGTATTGAAAGTCAATAGGAGGAAGAGCTTATGGACTTAGTCCTTAAGCTAAATGAACAACTAAAAGAAACAAAGAAAGAACTGGATAATTTGATACAGTTCTAAATAGAGTGAGTTGGCCACCACTCCTCATACTGTAATTCCTATAGTTTCTACAACAGTACCATCCACATTGGTTGCTTCATTAGCATCAACAGTTCCACCAACTACTGCTCTTCCAATTACAGGTACATCACCAAGCATAGGGTCATCAACAGAAAAGACAACTAAATTAGTGAAAGTCATGGAGGAGATGACCATCCAGGCTACTGAGCTCAAGAAACTTAGAGAACGGGTGTCAAGTTTGGAAACTAATTGTAAACTTGCATAGATACAGCAGAAAGAAGAAGCTCAAAAGAATCAAAGAATGTTGGAAATAATACTAAGAGAGGGGGGGGGGGGGG
>APFE030767884.1:10031-46484 GCA_000404065.3 Pinus taeda | reverse complement strand
ATAGAACAGACAACAAAACTCTGCAACAATAACTAGATCCAAATGCAACTTCAAATATCATATATCATAATGTATACGCTACTATGATGAATCAAACCCGCGTACATACGCGCTTTCACCAGAGCTAACCCGCGTACAGATCTACAAATATTTTCTCATAACTTTGCAGCTGTTCTAGACATCAATCATACCCACATCATAACATTTATAGAACATTACATGCATCAGTATATAGATCTAGAATGAGCATGATCAAACCGTATAGAGATGATTCATTCCAAGCCATTTAGATCCCGATCTATCCTTAGATCGTGTTCTCCATCATCCGCTTAGATTCCTCCTTAGCAAAGCATCATGAACCCACCACTTGCATACTGGATCTCATACTTCATCAGATATTCAAGACTTTCTCAATGCATTTGCCTAATGATCTTCTTCTCCTTTCATAGTCTTAGGCCTTACTCAATACCATGGTCCAAAACCATTAAGAACCAATACTAGGGACCCAATACCTAGGTTCAGCACTTCGAACGCAATACCAAGGACCAAAACCATAGGTCTAAATACCACGGACCCAAAAATAAGCTTTCCCACATGTACGCGCTTTTCCATGCATGAAAGTGTGTGCATACGTATACGCAAATTTTGATCAGCAATCCCGCATGTATATGCATCTTTGTATATAGATAACCTGCGTGTATACCCTACTTGGTATATAGCGAACCTGTGTATATACGTGACTTGGTACATAGAGAACCTGCGTATAACCTGCCTATGTACACGACTTGGTATATAGTGAACCTGCGTATATACTCATCTTTCTTCATTCTTTGTAGTCTGATCATCAATTCTTTGCTACTGACCTGCTGCACTATAATCTTTCATCTTGCCATCAAGGACAACACTTGTATCATAATGCCAACAATCTCCCCCTCTGGACTTGATGGCAAAGCTAACTTGTCATACTGAGAACTGTCATCTGATTCCTTTGAGTTTTCCTGCATCCCATGTATTCTGTGACATCTGATATCTCTTTTGTAGATTCATCTAGTTATATATAAGTGAGTTTTTCTTCTACTAGTTGCCATCAAGTACAACATATGCATCATAATGCCAACAAAGAATGGGAGAAAGAATAAAAGTCCTTGAAAAGGACTTGACATTGTAACAACCACTTGGAGACATGAAGGAAATTCTTTGGGCCAACATTATTGATTCCATCAATGATGTTTGGCCATCTATTCAACTTATTTTTGAACAGACTGAACTAGTCAAATTGGCCACAGAAGCAATCTGCAAGACAATGGAAGAATTGGGAGATAAACCTGAAGAAGCCAATCAATTGATAACATTCCTAAACAACAGAAACAGGTATCAACTTGATGAACTGGAAATAGAAGACAGAACAGGAACAATCATAGAAATCAATAAAGTTCTCACCGAGAGAAACCTTATGCTAAATCTTGAGAAAAAATGTCAGAGTATCCAAGCAGACATTGATATATGTATGAAAAAGTATGGTATTTTAAGATAAAAAGGACTTCCCAGTCCTATGGTAATACATGAAAAGCTGATGACTCAAGATGATTATATTAAAAGACTAAACAAGCTGGCCAGAAGCTAAGCTAGTACTTCAAGGGAAAAATATTTTCCCACTGGAAAGGTATTATATGATAGTCTTGAAAATCTGTTTTTCATAGAGCATGAGGTAAAGCACTTGTTTACCAGCAGGCCAAATTTTTCCAAGTATACAAAAGCTAACGATATATATAGAAAGATGATAAGGATGAAATTACCTAATAGTGAATGGTGGATGAAACATACAGATTTACTATAAAGTTACTGCAGTAAATCTATATGGTAGCCATGTAAAACAGGGTCAAAGTGTAGCAGGTAAAGAGTATCAGTAGGTAGAAGACATAAAGTGAATCCAGCACATAAGTATCAACTAACTGAAAGAGCCAAATCTGAATTACAACAGCCAGCACAGTCACAATAAAAGGGATAGCAAGAAGACAGTTCTCCATCTGTCTCTATCTTCGTGCTTGAAGATATTTTCAGTTTCCAAGAATAATTCTCATATTGTTATGAGATATTTTGTAAAATTTTCTGTATAAATACTTCACAAAATGAAGTAATTAGGGTGGATTAAAATACATTTATGTAGATATTTTATATCGAGCTAGGGAGCTATTGTATTCAAGACTGGACTGGTTTGCTGGATTATGAAATAAAGCTAAGGACATTTCATTGGATTCTTATGCACAATTGGAACAAATAAGTATTATCTCTTCATGTATGTTTTCTCTTCATGTTATAAATATTCACATGTGTCTTTTACGAAATCTAAAAAGTAAACAAGGAATGGTATCTCAAAATTAGCTTAAATGGTCTATGTTTTAACTGTTTTCTTTCTATATGTTTTCTACTAAACTATCTTGGTCTAGGAATTCTTAATTGCTCCCTTAATTATGTAGTTTTTCCCCTCTTTGGTCCATAGTAAAGGATTCTTCATTACCCTTTGCTATTGATCATCCTTCCTTTCTTCATCTTAATCCTGGTTAAGGATTATTCATTTCCCTTTGCCCTAATTAGGACTACCTCATCCATTTGAACCTGCAGATTTGCTTTTGTTGTGCTAGCCTACCCTACCTTAGTGATTGATCAAATCTAGTTAAACCACTCTTGATGGACTCCATAGCTCAATGGCTTGAATACTTACTCTGCCCATATGTTTTCTTCATTCCACCACCCAATTAAAACAAAACATTATGAGCACTATAACTAGCCTGAAATCTACCCGAAACAAAGTTAAATTATGAAGTGAAAGCCCTCTCTAGACTTAGGTTGGCTAGAACATGAGTGTAAAAGATTAGGTTTGTGGTTACCTCGAACTATTCCTTCTTTGATAACTTCTAGGGAAAACATCTAAGTGATAACACCCGATCTTCTTCGAGTTCGCGAAGCTCAAATTTTCCTCACTGAATGGCTTCTTGAATCTGCATATGCTCGTCCTCGCATGGCTGCATAATCTCTTTGCTCTGGTCCTCGTGTGTTTTCCCAATTATGGGGGTTATTGCATGAGGATTCTTTCCCAAAACTATGGCCTCGAATTTGCTCATTATCTTCTTGCACTCAGGTTCTTATGCATGGCCCCATAGGCCCATCAGCCCATTGGCACGCGCAGGTCTCAATCAATTCATTCTGCTTGGTAAACTCTATTCATGATTATGCATAGCTTTGTGAATGCTCCGAAATGGATATCTGTGGTGTGCATCACTTTCTCTACTGCCACATTATGTTCTGATTTTCTATCCTTAGTCTGTGATGTGCTTGCACAGCACACCTCTGCACCCGTCGACATAGTGGGGCACGCAAACTGCTTCGTCCTGGATTCCCAGCTCTCGTTCGATGTTGGGGACTTCCAAACCATAAGTGCATCCATCTTCTACATTCACGCCAGTTTCTAATAGTCTTCTAATGTGTACTCCACCATCGTGCAACCCCCATTCCAATGCACTGTATCTGTACTATTCCGGTATTACCGTTCCAAATTTGTTTAGGAATTCATCCACTGTTGTTAATCCGTCATATGTTGGTAGTTCCCTTGCCTCTTTTGTCACACAACACAAGGATATAATCATCATGTTGCAGTTTAGCGTTGTCACTTCGTGCAACCGATTCTACCATCGTTCTACTTCTTCATCTAAATCTGAAGTACATGAATTGTTGCGCTCCCATGAGATTTTCCCATTTGCAGTTGGGTTCACCCGATCCTGGTCTTGCACCGTTATATGGTAAATATAATCGAGCTCATTGTCGCTTTCATTGTCGTGCATAGGTTCTGTGTAGTGCGCTCCTTCATCTAGATCTAGTGGAACTACTACGCGAAGGGACCTTTTCTCTAATATCATCTTCCGCTCCTTCAGGTTAATGACTCCATTCATATCAGTGGCCCAATATATTCCTAACAACGTGGGATATAGATTGCTGTCATCGACAATCTCTATTACTTCAAACTCTGTCTATGTGCTCGCGCCTTCGATATCAACAGTTACCCCTTGCAACCTCCCCATGGGCAAAATCTTTTGTTGGTTCGCCATCCGTAATTGAATAGAGGGCCAATATAATGCAGGCCTACCCATGTGTTCCCATGTCTGATTTGGTAACACATTCGCGTCCGAACCTAGGTCTAGGATTACCTGATCCATTTCATACTCACTAATATGCGTCGTCAATCTCATTTCTCTTCTAATGCGCAATGCATGGTTTCCAAGTTTCCGGACTACACATGGTTCCCCTAACTCTGCGCACCTAGTGATCAAATCCTATAGTCCCTTAACTACTTTATTATCGTGTAGCAGTTTCATGCATGTCTCCAAAAAGGTAGTTAGCATAGAAGGATCCATCCATGTCTCTGGTTGATCCTTACTACCTGAAGTGGAGGC
Organism: Pinus taeda; assembly: GCA_000404065.3. Classification (NCBI taxonomy): domain Eukaryota; kingdom Viridiplantae; phylum Streptophyta; class Pinopsida; order Pinales; family Pinaceae; genus Pinus; species Pinus taeda. Next base: position 42,036 of record APFE030767884.1, on the reverse strand, counting down.
CTCCGCGAAGCTCTTCTTAACTTCCATGAACATCTCCTTTGCGCGTTCTAAATCAAGCTCAGGTTCCTTTGTACGGGCCTTGCAAACCCATGCATCTTCCTCGGGGTGCTTCCCCTTGTCTTCCCCTGTAGTCACACCGCTTCTGAGCACTATATTCACATTTGGGTCTTCTTCATGTGGTTCATACCTCATCATTTGAATATTTTGAGTCGGAGTAGGCTGGAGTACCCCTTTCTCACGCATCTATGTGATCAGCGTAGGAAAATCTACCATTTCATGATAAAATTGAGCACAGTATGAATAGGATACTCTCGTCGAGTTGGTACAATCGCGGGCATAGTGCCCCGGTCCCCCACAATTGTAACAAATCAACTGTCTATGGCCCCTTCTTAGTCCCATTCCTCCTTGTCCTCGACCTCACCCCTGAAATCCACTGCACACCATTCCCGCCACTGGGTCGAGGGCTTGCGTTTCTATCTGCATTTGATAGGCTAGGGTTTGATCCATCATTAACTCGTAGCTTCGACAAGTACACTCGTCGTGGCCTACTAACCTGTAGAAATTACAAAACAACTGCTGGGGAGTCTATGTATACTTCTGCAACAAATGACAATTACCCATCGTGTGCTTTCCTTCTATCTGACAAATCGTGCACCATAGTTTGGGTGCGAAACTCAACCCTGCTTGTGCCTCTGGTCTCAATGGCATTGCCCCCCCCCCCTACCAAGTAGTTCTTTAATACCAGATAGTGGTCCTTGTCGCGGCCCTGGCCTTTGCATTTTATGCACCACACTTCTTCGCGCGCCTCTAGCCACGGTGTCCTACCTTGCTTCAAGCTTTGCATTTCCAGGCAGAGATTATGTAGTTGCATGAGGATTTGTTGAACTGCCAACCCCGAATCCTGTATCGGTGTTTCATGTAACCTCATCGCCATTTCCAATTCTTTGACCTAGGTACCGAGTTTCTGTTGCGACAGTGCCATCCTCAGGTGTGGTGTTAGAGATGCCACAAACCATGCATGATGCTACGCATCCGTGAGAATCATATTAGCCTCACAGATCATACTTTTCAGCTACTAATCTAGATCCCAAGGGGTCTCACCTGGAAGCATCGCGATCTCTTTAAATCCAATGGTTGATTGTGTCTCTAATTTCGGCTGGCTAAATTCTCTGTTCAGCGCATTCTGGATCTCTGTTATTCCTGCATTTGGGTGATCATTCAAGTGCTTGATATACCATTTCAACGTGCGATCCTGCAGTGCACTTACCAATGTAGCCTTCTTAATTTTGTTATCTATGAGCCCCTGTGCTTCCGATACTACTCTCACCACAAACTATAACTGGTCTGGATCCTCATTCCCTACTCCTCTGAATATAGGTAGCTTGATCGTGCTCACCATGCTAAACTGCGAGTTTGGTGGAGGTGGAGTGGGGGAAGATGGAGGTGAAGTAGGTGAGGTGGGTGATGGCATAAGTGGAGGTGATAGCTGCGGAATGTGCTGCCTTATCAAACTGACCACACATCTCAGAGAAACCCAAACGAGCTCTTCCTCGCTCTCTTGTGAAGGTGGAATTAAGGGACTATTTCCTCATCCCTCACTACCTTTGTGGATCTTTCTGCTCCGCATCGTCCCAAAAATTAATGTATTCACATAACCTGCTCTTCACATAACAACATCTTAATCCAACTATTCAATGATGTACTTGCCTCATGGCCCCTTTAGAAAATGCCGTTCTGCTTCGCTATAGCTCATTGTTGTGTCTATCGCAAACTCAGTGATAAAACCCCTATTATCTGGTCAATCCAATGGTCCACAACTCGTGCGATCTTATTTTCTGATGCCTCTAATCTGCGCACTAACTCTAGAGTCCACACTATCAGTTGGTTGATCTTACACATTCCCTAGTTGTCGGCTAACCTCATGATCCAGTCGTATAGCTTGGAAGTAAAGGATGTGAAGAAGATCTCATGCATTTTCGTATACACGTAGCAATCCAGTCACCTTTTCTCAGATACCTATGGAGTTTTGTTTTCCTGTGTCATGAAATGGTGAAGCTTCTTGTCCAACCACTCTTTAATTTCCTTCTTTGTTGGGTTCCAGTGGCACAACATCAGACATCCCTTAGGCAGATCCCAGTCCTCGCAACGGAACCATTTGTTGGCTTGTTGGGGCCTGACCCAAGTTCAGAAGTGATTTAGCCAAACAAATCCTGAAACTACCGGCCCATTCGGCAATAGCCTACGGTGTGTGGACCGAGGTCTCACCCGAGGTAATATGGCAAGGTGCTAGAACCAGGTTTCCGCACCATAGGGATGTGTTGATGAAGTCTGGGAAGTTCGTGAACCGATGCTGCACACATGCGTTTCTTTGCACAATTGTCTGTCCTTCGCAACTTGTGCAACTATTTCCATGTAGCTCTATAAAGGATGCGAAGAGGTGTTGTCTAGATCCTTATTCCTTACTGTGCTTTTATTATAGATATTAACTTAATTATGTGGGCCCAATATTCTCATTAATCACATTCATAACAAGTCTACACAATCATAAACTGTGAAGAGATGCATAAATATAACAAAAGCATAAACATAGAATATTCCAAAATCAACTTATCTTTTATTAATTCTCTATCCCAGTACAATCCCAACTCTGCCCTACACACTCAACTACAGGGGTCTTAATCTCAAATTGATCCAAGACAATTAATAAGGCATTACAGACTCATGTGGATTGATGTGCCTATGTTATTTTATGCAACAGATCGATAAGATTGCGAAATACACAGGCAATGAAGCAGTTAAAGAAAACATAATAGGCAACACATATAAACACAACAAGTTTAATAAGGAGTTCACCCAATAATCCTGGTCTAGCCTTCAGCAGTGGCCTCTCTATTATGTTTTCAAAGCAAAGTTTTTACAACAGTGAGCTCAATTTCAGTCTCACACACAGATATAAATCAGCAAGACTGTACTTTGATTCCCCAAGTCTCTGGAGTACACAAACTCTCCTTAATAACTCTCGACCTCTATTGGTCACAGTAGTATGAGCCTAATCTAAGACTCATACAAGACATGTATTACAGAGGAGTGTGCTTGAACCTCTCAAACTTTCTCTGGAGCACACAGACTCTCTGACTCTTTCTTTCTCTGTCTTACTCTGACTCGATGTTGCCTTTGCTTCTGTAGGTTAGCTCAGCTTCTTCTCTCTACTCTTAGCTTTCTTAACTTGCCTACTTCTCTCTGTCAATTCGTGGCTTTAAAGCCAATCTTCTTTATGATTGTTCGTTTCCGCTTCCCAGCTTTCCAATTCCCCTGCCTCTATTTGTTTGAATCCCTCTGTTCTATGTAATCATCACTGTATAACGCCTCATGGGGAGGTGGCCACCTAATTCATAATGGATGACTGTCAGATTTCTTGGACATATTTGAAACGATCGTTTATTCTGTTAACTCTAAGAATGCCTGCGAAACATGACCTTCTGCTAATGCATTGTCTATGTCAGACTTCAAATCTTATACAACTCTTCCTGTTAACCTTATCAAATCCGGTCATCCATTGGAACGCGTCTTCGCCATTGATTTGGAGCCTCCAAGTCCTACGATCATTGTCTATATCAGGCGGATAAGTAACATGATGTTTATCCGTCTGATGTGGGTGATTTTCTCTTTCTTCTACCGGAGACGTGGCAACCATTGTATGGCATCGGGCGAGACTCCGTTGAAACCGCTTACCGCTAAAAGCCCTTCCGATATCCTACTGGTTTTTGTGGGACCCTGCTTCTAACAGAATCAGAACGATATATGTTGCATTTTATGATTTTTTGGGTCCAAGGCTTGCGGCCCTTCCTTCTGTGAGGGGTTTTCCCTGCGATATGTGATTAGCGACTTGTCACTAATCGCACATCAGAAATGACCCCTGTTTCTTGAAGTGACCTCTAGTTTTTCTAATTTGCAACAACGCGCATTACCATGGGCCGACGGTTTTCACGCTTAACCAATGGTCCTTATTTCTCTGCGCTAATCACCAATTGCAACTATTACGAGGATACCTCCGATAGCTTGATCTTTAAAAGACTTGTAGCCTTTAGCATAATTTTGAAGAGCTCATGAAAACTTAGAGAGTGTTCTAGGATCCAATTTGGATCATGACCTTCCCACTGAAAAATATTTTGGACCACCAAAAGTTGGTTTCTAAGTATCAATCAAGTAAGGATATAGATTCCTCGCTTGCCCAATTTCTATCCATCTTCCATTGCTTGGTTTTGAACCTTTGAGTCCAATCCTAAGGTACTCAACATCCCCTCTGTGCGTAGTTCTCCCTTCCTGTCCATAACTGTATCTTCCTGCAATTCATTGAGATATTCAGGCAACAGAACATCAATAGAAGGCAAATGACTCTGCTCTTCGGGATCTTCAATTAATGAAGGTTCAAATAGTCTCAAGATTTCTACATTAACTACTGAATAGATGTGCATGTAAGCTGGAAAATCAAGGCGAAAAGGATTCTCATAGATTTTCTCAAGTATCTTGAAAGTTCCATACCATATCGGCTTCATCTTCTTACCTTCAACTTGGATTCTGTCTTTGCTGATATACAACCAGACTTGATCACCAAGTTGGAAACTATGCTTAATTCAATGCTTATCATGCCTTTCCTTGTACTTGGCTTGGCTCATTTCCAGTTGTTCCTATATTGCCTGGTGAATCTCTTAGATTTGTTCAATGAACTTGGTTGCCTTGTCCACATCACTGTGTCCATCAACCACTATGTCTTTACCAAAGACAAAATCCAAGGGAGACCTTGGTATGAAACCAAAACAGGTCTCAAAAGGAGATCTCTATGTAGAAGAATGTTTAGCCCGGTTGTAAGCATGTTACACATAGCACAAATGTTCATCCCAAAGCTTGGGATGCTTGCTCCAATAGCCTCTGAGAAACTGGATCACTGTCCTGCTGACCACCTCTGTTTGGTCATCTGTTTGTGGATGAAAGGTTGTGCTCTTCTTTAGTCTGGTGTCCATTAATTCCCAATATTAGACCAAAATTTCCCAACAAATCAGGAATCTCGATCAGATACAATGGAAGTGGGTAATCCAAAATGAACCCATACATGCTGAAAGAACAACTTTCTTGTTTGTTTAGCTGTAATTTGTTTGTTACAAGGTATGAAAATACACATTTTGCTTAACCTATCCACAATAACATAATAGTCATGTCCTTTTCTAGATTTAGGCAGTCCCCCAACAAATTCCATGGAAATACTTTCCCAAGGATGAGAAGGAACTGACAGTGGAATGTACAAGCCTAGTTTTCTATTGTTGGGCTTGATTTTAGCACACATGGTACACCTTCTTATATATCTAGAAATTGTCTCATTCAATTTGGGCCAATAACAAAATCTTTGCAGCTGTGCAACTATTTTACTTACACCAAAGTGACCTAGTATTAGAGAAGTGTGTGCTTCTGGAATTATCTTTACTCTTTCAGTTTGAGGAATGCATAACTTTCCCAAATGATACAAGATTTGGTCCTTAACATGATAATCCAATTCTTCTACTTGTTTGCCATGAATTAAAGTTTCATATACATCTTTAAAATCTATATCTTGAGCATATTGTTCAATGTAGCTTTCATGCAATACTGAATTATCCTCAAGTATAGTAGATGCATTTATGATTGGTCTAGACAACATATCTGCAACTTTATTGTGTATGCACTTTTTATATCTGATGACAAGATGAAACTATTGTAGAAAACCCATCCACCTATAGTGTCTTGATTGTTGCAACTTAGTTTGTTAGTGTAAATATTGAAGTGGTTGATGATCAGTATGTATAACTATCTCTTTTCCCATTAGATAATGTTTCCACTTTTTCACACTATGTACTAATGCATACAATTATTTATCATATGTGGGATAACTACTGCAGAATTAAATGTCTCAGAATGATAACATATGGGTTTATTGTGCTGCATCAACACTGCTCCCATGGCATAGTCACTGGCATCCGTTTCAATCTCAAAGGGTCTTTGAAGATTGGGCGGTGCTAGTATTGGTGTTGTACTAATCTTTTCTTTTAAGGTGTCAAAGGATTTTTGTTGTTTGCCTCCCCACTGAAACACCTTCTTCAATCCTATTAAAGCACGTAAGGGAGCTACAATCAAGGAAAAGTTAGAAATAAACTTCTTCCAATATTGTGTTGCTCCTAGGAAGCTTCTAACTTCTGTAGCAGATTTGGGTTTAGGCCAGTTTACAATGATTGCAACCTTAGAGGGATCTGTCTTCAATTCACCACCCCCCACAATATGACCCAAATAATTCAAAGATGTTTTGCCAAATTCATATTTTGATAGCTTAGCATAAAGATTTTATCTTTTCAAAACATCTAGAGTCTGCTTTACATTCTTCAAATGTTCTTCCCATGTTTTATTAAATATAAGAATTTCATCTAAATATACAATGACAAAATCATCAATAAAAGGCCTGAGTACATCATTCATTACTCTCATGAAAGTAGCAGGAGCATTAGTTAAGACGAAAGGCATAACCAACCACTCATACAATCCCTGCTTTGTTTTGAAAGCAATCTTCCATGCATCTTTCTCTGCAACTTTACCCTGATGGTAGCCACTATGTAAGTCCAACTTGGAAACATAAACAACGTCTTTCAACTGATCTAATAGATCATCTATGCGAGGAAGGGGATAAAAATTTTTTATCGTTATCTTATTCAGTTCTCGGTAATCAATGCACATTCTCTATGAGCCATCTTTCTTTCTCACCAAGACAATTGGAGACCCACATGGCGATGCGCTAGGTCTTATGAACCCTTTCTCTAGCAGCTCTTGTACCTACTTCTTGATTTCTTCATTCTCTAAAGCGGACAACCTGTACATTCCGATGTTAAGAAATGGAGCATCTTGCTACAAATTAATATCATGTATTATTTCCTTTTTGGGTGGCAGACCTTTAGGTTCTTGAAATAGTATATCATATTCTGAAACAATTGTTTCTAAATCAGCTTGTTGTTTAGCATTACAGCCTTCAAGTACATTGGTTTTATCAAATTTATTTTCCTTTACAACCATCAGTAAAAATTGTTTGCATGAATTTACAATTATTTTCATCTGCCCTGAGTTTATGAGAGTATAATTATTCTTGAGTTTATGAGCTCTTACAATATATTCAATTCCATCTTTAACGAGTTGATACTTGTTTTCATCTCTATAGAAAATGGATTTTCTATCAAACAAGTAAGGACTTCCTAAAACAGTTCCACATATATCCAAGGGAACAATATCTAACTCAACCTCGTGTACAAATACTAACCCAAAAGAAAACCTAAGTTTACATTGTCTAGTCACTTGTAGCTTTGCTTTATCACGTAACCAACCTATGGATATGGCTTCTTGTGAGGTGTGTTTAGTAATCCCAGTTTCTTTACAATTGCTTCAAAAATTAAGTTTACTCTTGAGCCACTATCAAACAAAGTATCAATCTTTTGATGCTTGGAAATAACTCTAATATGAAAAAGCTCATGTCTTTTCCTCTCATTTTCTTCATTATCAGTAGATTATGCACAATTACTAGTAGATGCTTCAGAATTTTTACCTTTTATACATGTGGTTGCGATTGTTGTTTCATCCCCTGAGTCTAACCCCAAATCCTTATGAATAGCTGTAGAAGTCTTCTTCTTTTTGCCATCGTACTTCTTGGGTTTCATCTCTGGATGCAAAATCCAGCAGTGTTCATCATCATGCCCATCCTTCTTCCAGTGAGTGCATGAAGGTTTGGTATTTTGTATAGCATTTGTCTTCCTCTCTTTCCATTTCTGCTTTCTCTTTTCCTTACTCTTGCTTGTAGTGGGTTTTGATAATCCTCCAAATTTTGGATTCACATTCTTTCCTCTAGCCTCTAGATGTGTAGCTTGAACAGATACCTCATCTATGCTAATGGGATGAAAAATGAGAATGGTATGTCTCAAATAACTATGTAGACCACCTATATACTTCAGCAAATTTTCAGGTGAGTCTAAAGAAATTCCTAGAATCAAAGCTCTTTTTCTAAATTCTTGGGTGTAACTTTGTACACTTTTCCCTTTCAATTGGCGAAGAGTTTGCCAACTCATAATAGCTTGTTGCATATAAGCTAGTGGATAGAATTGTGTTTTAATTGCAGAACAAATTCATTCCAGGTAGAAATAATTTTACCATGCTTCTTCAAATCAGCTTGTGTCTTGCCTTCCAACCATACTAGGGTAGTGCCTCCAAGGCATAGGCTAGCCAGATGAATCTTTTTCCTTTCTGAATTGATGTTCTACACTCTGCAATATACATCAATCTATCTAATCCATTTATCTAGCTTTTCTACATTCAATTCTCCATCATAAACTGGAAAATCAAACTTCACATCTAATTTAATCAAAGAAGGTCTCTTCTTTTTCTTTTCAGGGCTTTCTTTCTGTGGAGAAGATGATGATGAAGGTGATGATGGGAGATATTGTGGAGAGGGCTTCTCTTCTTTTCCTAATTTAAGATTTGATCTACTTATCATTCAATAAAAAGAATCCAGCACAAGCTTGTCTAACCTTAGCAACCTACAGCTCTGATACCACTTGATCTGAAATTGATCCAAGACAATTAATAAGGTATTACAGACTCATGTGCATGGATGTGCCTATGTTATTTTATGCAATGGATCGATAAGATTGTGAAATACATAGGCAATGAAGCAGTTAAAGAAAACATAACAGGCAACACATATAAACATAACAAGTTTAATAAGGAGTTCACCCAATACTCCTGGGCTATGTCTCCTGGTCTAGCCTTCAGTGATGGCCTCTCTATTATGGTTTCAAAGCAGAGTTTTTACAACAGTGAGCTCAATTTGAGTCTCACACACAAATATAAATTGACAAGACTGTAGTCAAATTCCCCAAGTCTCTGGAGTACACAGACTATCCTTACTGACTCTCAACCTCTATTGGTCACTATGATCCCAATTTGAGACTCATACAAGACATACATTACAGGGGAGTGCGCTTGAAACTCTCAAGACTTCTCTGGAGCACACAGACTCTCTGACTCTCTCTGTCTCTATCGTGACTCTAGCTCGATGTTGCCTTTGCTTCTGTAGGTAAGCGCGGGTTCTTCTCTCTGCTCTTAGCTTTCTTAACTTACCTGCTTCTCTTTGTCAGTTTGTGGCTTTAAATCCAATCTTCTTTCTGATTGTTCGTTTCCGCTTCCTGACTTTCTGGTTCCCCTGCCTCTATCCATTTGAATCTCTATGTTCTACGTAATCATCACTGTATAACGCCTCACAGGAGGTGGCCACCTAATTCATAACGGATGATTGTCAGTTTTCTTAGACATATTCGAAACGACCGTTTATTCCATTAACTCTAAGAATGCCCACAAACCACGACCTTCCGCCAACTCATTTTCCATATCGGACTTCAAATCTTATACAACTCTACCTATTAACCTCGTCAAATCTGGTCATCCATCGGAATGCGTCTCCGTCGTTGATCTGGAGCCTCCAAATCCTACGGTCATCGTCTATATTAGGCGGATAAGTAACATGATGTTTATCCGTCCAATGTGGGTGGTTTTCTCTATCTCTTCTACCAGACGCGTGGAAACCATTGTATGGCATCGGGCAAGACTCAATTGAAACCGCTTACCACTCAAAACCCTTCTGATATCCTACCGGTTTTTGTGGGACCCCACTTCTAACGAAATCAGAACGATATCCGTTGCATTTTTATGATTTGTCGGGTCCGAGACCTTGCGGCCCTTCCTTCTTTGAGTGGTTTTCCCTGTGATATGTGATTAGCGACTTAATGACTTGTCGCTAATTTCATATCGGAAACGACTCCCATTTCTTGAAATGACCTGTGGTTTTGCTAATTTGCGACAGCGAGCGTTACCATGGGCTGACAGTCTACGTGCTTGACCGATGGGTTTCGTTGCTCCGCGCTGATCACCAATTGCAACTGTTACGAGGATACCTCCAATAGCTTGATCTTTATAAGACTTGTAGCCTTTGGCATAATTTTGAAGAGTTCATGAAAACTTAGAGAGTGTTCTAGGATCTAATTTGGATCAGGTCCACGCACACAACTACAAACTCTACTAGGCCTCTGTGCACTCAACTGTAGAGCCTCTTCCTACTACTACAACCCAAGACTCAAACTTACAGACTCAGAGCTAATTCATCATCCAAAACCCATATGACTTCCTCAAAAACCTAAAGCCTACTTTACCCTTAGATCCTCGCTCTATTTATACAATCCCATGGTCCGCGGACCCTGGGTAGGCTGACATACCATACATTAAATTATATTATTTTAGGGTGGACAACCCTAGACTCTCGCACTCTGTGCCCACATTTCAAGGGGTCTTTATATTACACTTGACCAAAATTCAATCTTTAAGCCCAAAAAACATACTATGGGGGGATCCGTTTCCCAACAGTAAACATTCGTATGGAGGTTGAACCGAAGTATGCAACACTTCGCGACTACTGGGATGAAGTGATGGTGGATAAGGTCGTTGCGTTACTCCGCGAGTACCAGCACTTATTCCTGACCAAGATCACAGACTTAAAAGGGATTGTTGGCGATTTAGGGATGATGAAGATCACCTTAAAACCTAACGTGAAGCTAGTTAAGCAGAGGCCTTACCACTTGAATCCGAAGTACAAGGAAAATGTCCTCATAAAACTAGAAAAAATTCTCACAACTGGGATCATTGAGCTAGTGGAAGAATCCGATTGGGTAATCCCTATGGTAGTGTGGGAAAAGAAGCAGAAGGGTGAGATAAGAATATGCATGGACCTCAGGAAATTGAATGATGCATGTGTGCACAACCCATTCCCAACTTCGTTCACAGATGAAGTATTGGAAAATGTCGGCGAGAAAGAAGCATATTCTTTTACTGATGGGTTCTCAGGGTACCACCAGATCAAAATCGTGCTGGAAGATAGGAGCAAGACCACCTTCATGGCTAAGTGGGGATAATTTCAATACATCGATGTCGTTTGGGTTGAAAAACGCGTCAGCCATCTTTTCACGCATAGTTGTTGCAGTATTCAAAGAATATATCCAGAAATTCTTTGAGGTCTATCTGGATGATTAGACTGTATTTGGATTGGTTAATCACCATGTAGCGAGCTTACATTGATGTTGGATACTTGCCAACGACAAAAAATTGCGTTGAACCTCAAAAAGTGTACGTTCCTTGTTTCCTTCGGGAACCTGTTAAGACATGTGGGTTGCAAACAAGGACTAATGGTAGACCCTACAAAGATTGTAGTAATTCTTAATTTGGAAGCACCGTGAAGTGTTAAACAACTGCGTGCTACCTTGGGACATACGGGGTACTATAGGAAGGTCATCAAAAGCTATGCTCAAATCACTGCACCAATTGAGTGTATTGTACATAGTTTGCGCATAGCAACGCTCACAGATATGACGGACCGCGAAGCCCTGGAAGAGAGGCTCACGCAGTTGGAAAAACTTGAGGAGGAATGGTTCCTAGTTGGCTTTCATCAGCATTTACAAAAGCAACGCGAGAAGGCTTGGCACGATTGCCATATTAAGTCGTGTTCCTTCAAGGTAAATGATTTAGTGCTGCTATATGACAGTAAGTTTGATAAATTCCTAGGAAAGTTCAGAATGCATTAGCTGGGACCATACGTTGTTAAGGATGTTACAGACGGAGGCATACAGCTAGTCAAGCTAAATGGAGATCCTTTCCAAAGCAAAGTGAATGGCATCTAATTGAAGCCCTACATGAGTGGGCCGGCTACCTGACTCTTGGGTTGTGTTATATTCTTTCCATGACTAGCCCATGTAGTTAACCGGGGAGTTAGAGGAGTGTCAGAGCCCCCCCTTCATTGCACTGATTACGTAGCACGGGGGTCCCAGGGGGTTTGAGGGGTGCAGGTAACGCTCCTTTATGGGGTCTGGGACAACGCCCCGGAAAATTTTGTTTTTTGGACCCTATATTAGGTTGGGCGAACCTACCTGTGGTTTTGTGCATGATCTTTGCACATGGTTTTGGACACAATGGTTTTCGGTCCATGTTTTTGGACGCTATGGTTTTCGATCCATAGTATTGGATGCTTCGACATGTATAAATATGTATTGTAACATTGAAAGGAAAATAATGAAACATCAAGCTGGTAGTCCCGGTTTTGGGATCTAGGGTAAAATCTCTGTGTATATGTGTTTTATGTGTTATGCTCTCGCATTGTTTATTTTTTGTCTTTTTTAGAATTCGTATGCAGGTAATTTCTATATGGGGTTAAAACCTACACCGACTAGCCGTAGAAGAATAGTCTTCATGCTGTAAGAATCCGGATGAAGGCGTGGGACTATGAACAAATGCAGGGGACATAGCCATAGATGCAGGAGAGTAGTTCTGACACCACGGTCTCGGAACAATGCGTCTAGGAGATCCAGTAGGTAGTCGCTCAGTATGTTGCCGACCTTGCAGTAGTTAGGACATATTTGGAGGGACTCTGCGTGACGATCTCTGCGCCGACAGAGTCGAGGGTGAGTCACGATGTTTGTATTCAGGGCTTGTTGCGCATGGATGACCCTAGGGCATGCTTTGGGGCTTAAAGCCCAAGCTTTGACCAAAGCTTTTGTAAAAGCTCCGAGAATTATGGGTGCGGAGCATGAAGCCATAATAGAGTCACAGGGTTGTCCACCTTTGTTTTTGTATTATAATGTCAGATTGATAGACCTACCCATGGTCTGTGGACCATGGGATTGTATAAATAGAGTGAGGCTATAAGTGTAGAGATAGAAAAGAGATAATAGAAGAGGCATGATGAGTCTAAGAGACAAAGTTCAAGCGTAAAGTGTGTTTTTGGGTCGTAGAGTAGGAGAAGACTCGGCAACTGAGTGCACAGAGGCCTAGTAGTCTGCAGTTGAGTGCGCGAACCGCTGCAGTTGAGTGCACAGGGAAGGTCAAGCCTGTAACCATTGGAAGAATTAATAAAGAGAAGTTTACCATATTTTGTGTATCTTTTCCTGTTTTAATATATGATTGGGTTTAAATTGCAAGTGGACTGTTTATTTGTTGCGCGAACTCATATGAATGTGTTGTATAAATAAAACATAAGACATATATTTACATGAAGATAATTGCCTAAGCATAGGAAGATAAGTAAGATCTCTGGTGCAACTTAGGGGAATAGCGCAAAGCACTGCTATAGCAACGCGGAAGCTCCACAGCCCCTGGTTAGGGCTGTGTGAAGGCAAGTATATCAGGGCACAAAGGCCTAGGAAGTGCACAAAGAAACCTGCATGAAGGGACTAACAGTTGGACCAATTCAACCTCTTAGACATCTCAAGGGTGTGAAAACCTGGTTCCATCACCCTCCCATACTACTTCGGGTGAGACCTCAGTCCGCACTCCACAAACTGTTGCTGAAAGGGCCAGTAGTACAGGTATTTGTTTGGCTAATTAAATCCCAACCTGGGTCAGGCCCTAATAAGGCAACAATCCATCTACCCATTTGAGGATCCCTCGGAATGCTAATGGTGGGAAATACCTTGGGTCAAATCCCTAGTACTCTCTCGAAGAAAGTGGAGCACAAAATGGTTCCATATCCAAAGTTTTTTGTTTGACCTTTTCTGATGGATTTAAATTGTTTTTTCATGTTATTCAAGAGGTGTGTGCACCAATAAAAAACTGTGTAAGACACTCTACTACTAGAATCATCGAAACTCAAGAATCTTGGTGCAGAGAGGCTGACCCATTCACTCTAGAAATGGTAAAGAGAATGATTCTCAAGGCTAAGCGCTCTACATGTTTAATTGGAATTTGAGTTCCAATCTTCTTTGTGTTCTCTAGGCAGTAAATACATACATAGTCCCCTATATTGAGTATTCCTCTAGTTATTCCCATCGAATTGACCTTCTCTCCTCTTCGAGAAAGACCAGTGATAAAATAGACATACTCTATTTCTATTCTTATAGGCATTTGGCCAATGATGAAGGCATTTTCTTCCAGATCCCAATAATGGATCAACATCTCTAGTAATATCGTGTTTACCTTCATATTTGGCATCTTGAAATTTTTTAATAAAACACATCCTTTTAAGGCGTCTAATGCCATTTGATCATCCATCACTTCATTGTCAATTGCAATATGTTCCCTTTCTCTCCATGTGATAAACATCTTAAATTTTTAAACTGTGCACACATGAGTTCACTATATACACAGTCATGTATAGGGTCATTTTACACACGAGTCTACCATGTCCAACCATCATGCACATAGGGAACAAATTCTTAAACTATTTTTCTACGGTGAAATTTTTGAAAAGACATTTTAAAAGAAATAAAATTTATCTAAGAATCATTTAGGAGATTACCTAGATAGTTGAAGGCTGAACAGACGGATGAATCAGATGGATTGAGGTTGCTTGAGTTTTTTCCCTAGAGCTCCTTCACTCACTTGTTGACAATACAAATGAAAAATTGTAAGTCAAAAGGCCTTTATACAGGTTGACATGTAAAAATCAATTTTTTCAAAAGTTCATATTTTCTTTGCAAAACTTTATGAGCTTTGTGACCTTTTTGGCTTGGAGTGTTGGGATGGGTCAGTTTTTTAGGACACTTTGGAGATTTCAAGAGACCACTTCGATTCGGTGACTGCAGACTCGTCATGGAAAGTATCCTTTTTCACTGGCATATAGGTTAGGGGATATCATTTTCCACTGCATTTTGCATAACTAGCCTCCATAATGTGATATCTTGGCCATAGGGTTGACCCCATCATGTCTTAGTTCTTAAACCATTTTCACTCGCCAACTTATAAAATCATGACATGGTGGTAGAGCCAACCTTTACATGGGAATGTTAGTTATATTATCGCTAGCATATGTTGCCCATGCTGCTATATTGTGTAGGCTTGGGAGTCCTCTTTAGTCTCACCATGACTTGTGCATTGAAGCTTCATTCTCTTACATCTTTGCTATTTTTTTTGCTTTACACCCTAGAGGCTCCTTTGTGTTGAGTTGTACCACTGCATTGCATGATGACTATTTGTACCTTTTGGCCTCAGATGGCTTCATTTGGACTCGTATTTAAGCCTTTTTTTTGGCCAGACCTTTCTGCGAAATCAACCCTGCAATCATTTAGTCTCTGCAACTTGACACTCGCTTATTCGTGGAAATAATATTCCTTTGAGTGTCATTGACTAGTTTCATCACCTTGCATTGAGCATAGGCATGTTCCACTCCTAGGAACTAGAACATCTCTACTTCGACACTCATTCTTTCCACTGTATCATAGCCATTATTTTATTCTTTTTAGGGCTTTCTAAATATGAAAAAGACAGAAAAATTAAATATTCAAAAAAAGCGAGAATGGGACATTACTTCCATGATTGATGGCAGTTAGATTTAGTTGTGTTGCCCTTGAATAAAGCACTCAAAATTAAGTCTTTTCTCCATTGGCATGGGCTTTAGATTGACTTAGGAGAGCCTTAACCTTGTTATTAATTCAACACTCCTCCAGTTGGTTATCTCTTCCAATCATATGGAGAGTTTGTTTGTACTTCTTACATGACAAACTTATACAAAGTTATCATATGTTGCCATATTGTCACATTTGAGTCATTCTTTTGTGCAAGGGAAGTAAACCTGAGGTGGCCTTTTTGCGGTGTCTCTTGACTTATTTCCAGTCGACCATCCCGAGTTGTCAGAGTCATGTTCACTATAACATCAACTATTTGGTCCTTTTCTCGTGTTGGTTTGAGAAGGCCTCCATTGACTTCTTATTTGTGGGTCTTTATCTTATCAACTATGACAAATTTCTCTAAGAGTAGACCTAGAGTTGCACCCTCGCCCTATTTACATCATTGATAGGTGGCCTTGTGCTCAACATTAATCAGTATCATGGGTCTTTGACTGAGTGTTTCCCCTTGTGTTCGACTTATCCAAAATTGGATCCTGGATAAACCTATAAGTCTAAAAGACATCATGTAAGAGGTGAAAGGTGCCAAATGGCACACATCCTTTGTAAATCAGAGGAAAATTAAAGTCGTAGGCTGCTCTCAGAAATAGTCTCATTGCAAGGATCCCTCCAACACAACTTGAATGGGCAAAAACAAATTTCAGATGGGAAATCTATCATAAAATGAATTTGCCCTTTTTCAAAGGAAAAAGAGGCAAAATCCCTTGCTAAATGGGTCTAAAAACCCTCTAAGTCTTCCAAATCTCCCAAAAGGGCAAAAACAAGTGCAAGAGGAGAAGTATTAGACTTATCGCGTACACTATCAGGCCTTAAAAACATGGAGAAAACTCTGAAAACAAGGCAATCAGAGGCTTTAACAATGAATGCATAGGGGCCATTGGATCTGGCCAATCAATGGTCCAAATCTGATCGGCATATCACATCGGCAGTGATCAGCGGGTCTGATTGGAGGAATATAGTGCGATGGGCCGATGCAATATCGTGATAGCTGAAATCGGCGGATCACAATTGGAGCATTCCAAAGGAGCAACCACATATGTTATATATATGCGCGATAGTGCGACATGTGACTGCGATCGCCGATATCAGCAGATCAGCATCAACGATCCCAAAGGGGAAGCCCAAGGGTCATTGTGACTAGCGATGTGATATCGTCGGACATGATAGAAATCAAAATCCTGATTTCATAAAATTTCAAATCCGAAAATTCGTATTTTCCTTCGTATTTCCCATTTAATGGATTTTTGGACATTGGCCATGCCACCGAAGCAATTGCGATATGCGATGGAAGGTGGACCCGATCAAGACCTTAGGGGCGATTTGATGAATGTTTCAAGTCCGAAACACTATGTTTTATGCAGATTTTACTGTGTTTACTGCGTTCTCTATTTAAAACTCAAAACAACTGTTTCAAAGGAATTTTAAGCGTGATCGCCCTGTCTGTTACCAAGTAGGTGGCATCCATCCCAGGAAGCGTTTAGTAATGATTGCTAATGCTAAGAGGAGGAAAATGAAGGGACAGTGGATGGAAGACCGAGAGCCTGAAAAGGAAAACCAATGAACATCGTTGATTTGGCTTTTAAGCCATGAAATGTCAAAGACAAAGGGCTGCTGGGTTGTTGAGGGTTGTTGCTGTTAATCCTTGAGGGGTTCGTTGCGGGAGCAGATGCCAAAGAGAAAGATGAAACCAAAGGAACAACACAGAAGCCAAGGGAGTCACTTGGAGTGCAAGTGAAAAGCCCAACGAGAGTTGTAGAGAGCCAAAGAGCCAAGAATCGAAGCCAAGAGCCTGAACCAGAGCCAAAGAGTCAGAGTCAGAGCTAAGAGCCAAAACCCAGAGCCAAAGAGCTAGAGCCAAGAGCCAAGAGCCAAAAGCCAGAGCTTCAAGATCCAGAAGGGATAAAAAGGTGTATGAACCCACTGTTTATGTGTAGAAAAGTAGGAGTTGAGCCAAAGAGCTTGTAAAAATACTTACACCATAATCCCAGAGAGCCAAGTCAAATTGACAAGAGCTCACAAACACATAGCCCAAGAGTTGTGGGTGAACTCCAAATTAATATTGTTGTTTATGTGTCTCCGTTATTGTTGCATTATATTTGCTGCTTTATTTACTATTATATGCATTTATATATCAATTTTAGCACATTAATTTACAGCACTTAGCAGTCAAAAACAAATACAAGCATACACCCATATTTTCAAGCATTTCTTAATTCCACATTGGTTAATCATAAAAGAGTTGGGAGAATTCAAGCTTTGGAAGTGGGAGAGGTTCTTGTAAGCTAGACAAGAAGCCTAAGAGCCCCATTTTCAGATCAGGGGGTATCAGAGATTAAGATTTATTAACCACACCTTCAAGGAAGGATTATATCAGAATGCTTGATTGACAAAGCAAAGACTACTTGTCTGAAAGGTGTTTGAACAGCAAAAGGTTGATTGTATGCTTTGTTTATAGACTGACTATTATTTGAGTTTGCAGAGGTGAAGGGAACTATTGATAGCTCAGTCCAAGAAGGACAAATAGGAAGAAGGGCTGAAGGCATTCTTCTATCCCAAGGACCTCAAGGCAATGCTTGGAGCACAAGAGGTTTGTTGCAAAAGGTTGTTGAATAAGCTCTTTATTTATCTTGTTGAAGTTTTTTTGTTCATTAGAATAATGAAAACTTCTAAAAGTGGATCCTCAAATTCTACTCTCTTCACAAGATTCTTTGATGAAGACATGAAGCAGGATTTTCCACCATGATGGATATGGTGAGAGAAATGTATGAGGATGGAAGGAAGAGAAGCATGCTTAGAAAGCAGCTGAATTCCATGGAGGAAGAGAAGCAGTTGCTTGATAACAAATTGCAGGAAATGGAGAGGCAACTTCATATTAAAAATATGAACCTGAAGAGGATGCATGAGTTGGAAACACAGCTCTTTGTTTCCCAAGAAGCCTTAGTCAAGTACCAGCTTGAAGAAGAAGTAACCCATTCCAGTTTGTCTTCAAATTCCTCTAAGGATTATTGTATTGGTTCTTTTGAAAAGCATACTAAAGGCATAGGTTCCAAGCTAATGTCCAAGATGGGCTATGAAGGAAAGGGCTTGGGAAAGCATGCATAAGGTATCGTTGAACCAATAACGGTTGATGAAAGGCCTAAATATTTTGGTCTTGGCTATGGACAGTCTTATGGAGAGAATTCCAAAGCTGCCATGAAAGCCATTGAAACAGTCCCAAGAAGGAGTTTCATTTCATGTCCTCTACCTCAGAAGTGTGAAGGTTGTATCCGAGAGGAATACAATAGCTTGAAACATCAATTGTAGGATGCAGGTGTTCAGAAGCACACACTTGAACCAGAGAGCTGGGGAGACTCTAACAGCCTTGAAGAGTTTGATGGTGTTCCAAAGGGAGCCACTTCTTCATTGGCTTCACCTCCTCATGAAGGCAATAAAGGTGAAAGAGGTGGGTATAAATCTGGTTCTAATTATATTACTTTTGATCTTGCAAAGCATGATAAATTTCCACATAAGTATGGGGAAAGAGTTGCATGTTCCTTTTGTGGTTTGGATAACCATGATGTTTCTAGATGTTTAAAGAGAATGACCGCATACAGGAAGAAAAAGAAGCAAGAAGCCAAAGGTCCATTGGACAAGGAAAATCATGCAATTAAGCGTATGCACATGTAGTGCACTTACTGCCATAAGCAAGGACATCTTGCTGCAAAGTGTTGGAAACTGAATCCAACAATGCTTCCACCAAAACTGAAGAAGAAAGTGGAAAGAGAAGATGGCAGAAATGGAAGTGAAGATTCCATGAAAGATGTGTCTCAAAATGATTCACATGATAATGCTGATGTGCAGGCAAAGGTATTACCTTTGAAAGGAATTGGTAAGGAACAGTTACAGTTCTTATCTGATTAAGATTGCATGTATATTCATTCATCTACATTATATTTCATTTCAGCTTCAAAAGTACAATGTGCTTAAGTGAAAGTGGAGGGAAGAAATGCATGCATTGCATGTGATGCCATGTTGACTTGAAAGAAGTTAACTTGGTCTCCAAATGGAGATAATGATGAAAGTTTCATCTTTTGGAAAAAGAATCCTAATGGTATTTTTCTACATGCTTGACTTAAGGGTCATTTGCTTTAAAGGCATGTTTTGTGGGATTGTTATCTAGTCCATCATTTGTATGCATATATAAGACATGGAGGTGTTCACAAGTTGTGAAAATCTATTTCTTTTGTTGAAGAAGGAGTTTAGTCTATCCAGTTGTTGTCTGTATGCCTGTTGTTGTTAACAATTATGGTTGGCAGCTTGTCAAACAAGTACAAATGAATGTTTTGTGGAGCAGATGTACTTTACATTTGTTGAGCCACCTTGGATCAATGATCAAGGCAAAGAAGCTCAAACTACCTCCTATGACCATTTAAGTGGAAGTTCTGTAGGAAGGCAAGGAGGAAGATAGTTCTTCTCAGGAAGACCAACCCATCCAAGAGAATGGAAGTCGTCAGAAACTTTGGTTCGGAAGCACTATGCAAAGGCAAGTGTAGGGAGGCTGAAAGAAGAGGGTAAGTCACTCGCATTTATTGTTCAAATTAGTATATCAGTCTTTTGGAGACCAAGAGTTCTTTTAGTGGGAAGGTGTGATCCAAAATTGGATCCTAGATAAACCTCTAAGTCTAAAAGACTTCATGTAAGAGGTGAAAGGTGCCAAATGGCACACATACTTTGTAAATCAAAGGAAAATGAAAGTCGCAAGCTGCTCTCAGAAATAGTCTCATTACAAGGATCCCTCTATTCTGAATCCAACGCAACTTGAATGGGCAAAAATGGATTTTAGATGGGAAAGCTATCATAAAATGAAGTTGCCCTTTTTCAAAGGAAAAAGAGGGAAAATTCCTTGCTAAATGGGTCTAAAAACCCTCTCAGTCTTCCAAATCTCCCAAAAGGGAAAAACAAATGCAAGAGCAGAACCTTGGACTTATTGCATTACATTATCGGGAATTAAAAACATGGAGAAAACTTTGTAAACAAGGCAATCGGAGGCGTTAATAATGAATGCACAGGGGCCGTCGGATCTGGCCGATCAACGATCTAGATCCGATCAGCATATCACATCGGCAGTGATCGACAGGTATGATCAAAGGCATATAGTGCGACAAGCCAATGCGATATCGTGATCGTTGAAATCAGCGGATCACAATTCGAGCATTCCAGAGGAGCGACCACATATGTTATATATATGTGTGATAGTGTGACATGCGACTACAATCACCGATATTGGCGGATCGACATCAATGATCCCAAAGGGGAAGCCCAAGGGTCATTGCAACTAGCGATGCGATATGGCCAGACCCGATAGAAACCAAAAGCCTGATTTCATAAAATTTCAAATCTGAAAATTCAGATTTTCCTTCGTATTTCTCGTTTAATGGATTTTTGGCCATTAGCCATGCCGCCGAAGCAATTGCGATATGCGATGGAAGGCGGACCCGATCGGGACTTTAGGGGCAATTTAATGAATGTTTCAGGTTCGAAAGACTGTGTTTTATGTATATTTTCCTGTGTTTACAGCATTCTCTATATAAAACTTAGAATGACTGTTTTAGAGGAATTTTAAGCGTCAATTTCCCTTTCCGTTACCAAATAGGTGGTATCCATCCCAGGAAGCATTTAGCAATGATTGCTAACGCTTAGAGGAGGAAAATGAAGGGACAATGGCTGGAATACGGAGAGCTTGAAAAGGAAAACCAGCGGACAGTGCCAATTTGGATTTTAAGCCATGAAATGTCAAAGATAGAGGGTTGATGGGTTGTTTATGGGTGTTGTTGTTAATCCTTGAGGGGTTTGCTGCAAGAGCAAAAGCCAAAGAGGGAGATGAAGCCAAAGGGAAAGTGCAAAAGCCAAGGGAGTCACTTGGAGTGTAAGTGAAAAGCCCGAAGAGAGCTGTAAAGAGCCAAAGAACCAAGAGTCAGAGCCAAGAGCACGAACTAGAGCCAAAGAGCCAGAGTCAGAGCCAAGAGCCAGAACCAAAAACCAAATAGCCAAAGACAAGAGCCAAGAGCCAAAATCGAGAGATTCAAGAGCTAGAAGGGATAAAAAGGTGTCTAAAACCATTGTTTATGTGTAGAACAGTAGGAGTTGAGACAAAGAGCTTGTAAAAAGACTTACACCATAATCCTAGAGAGCCAAGTCAAATTGACAAGAGCTCACGGAGACGTAGCCCAAGAGTCGTGGGTGAACTCCAAATTAATATTGTTGTTTATGTGTCTGTGTTATTGCTCCATTATATCTACTGCTTTATTTACTGTTATATGCATGTATATATTAGTTTCACCACATTAATTTACAACACTTAACAGTAAAAATCAAATACAAGCGTACACCCACATTTTAAAGCATTTCTTGATTCCATATTGGTTAATCATAAAAGACCTAGGAGAATTCAAGCTTTGGAAGTGGGAGAGGTTCTTGTAAGCTAGACAAGAAGCCTAAGAGCCCCATTTTCAGATCATCGATGTCAGCTTTCATTATCACACATTGGAATTTATGCAGACTTTGGTTTCCATTTGACCTCATTGGTGGATTCCTCGCCTCTGTGCGAGCTTTCATTATTGGTTGGTACAAAGGGTTTATGTTGTGCGCTAGCTACATCTTGTGTATGTCGGAAACGTGCTTCAGTTTTGTTACTACATCCTTCTTCATTCGATTCCTTTGACATTATTGGCCTGTGGGTTACACTTGTGTTGGATTGATGAATGATGTCTTAATTCCTTCCTTCTGGCAGATTTTTTCCCATCGAATTCAACTCATTGCACTGGGAACAAGGTTTAGAGTCCATTTGGCAGTACCTTAGGGTTTGTAGTCATCAGTGGAAGATTCCTTTGCTATCAACAGTGGGAATACATCATTGTCTCCTGATTCATAGTTTCTTCCAAGTGTTCAACTTCAGATCATTTATTCACACTTGTTAGATTGTACTAGGTACCTTGGCTCTCATCATCATTATCGGTGAGTAGTCTCGCGTTTTTTAACAGTATACATCAATGACCAGTAATCAAACAATTTCTCACATGGTCGACTTTCGATCATTTATTCCCATTGTGTGGAAATGTACCATGATGTTCAGTGAAGACCTTGGGTTTGCATCAACATTTGTTGGTTCATTTGTTGGTTCCTCCTATTTCTGCTAGTGACACCATCTACCTTATATGTTGCAGTTCATCATAGCGACATCCTATATGTTGGCACCTGAGTTTCATGTAGTACCATTTGTTCCATTATTTGACTTGGTACTTTTTGGATCAGCTTTATTACTTTAGTGATCAACTTTCTACTTCACCATCATTGATAAGTTCTTTATATGTGATATTGTGACATGTACTTCTATGGATATGATAAGATGATCCACTATGTATTTTCAGTTCTTTTATACTTTTATACATATTGGGCCTCCTTTTGTATTTGATATGCAAACATGCTTTATTATCTCTGAGCATGGGTATGTCTACCTTTGACAGGAGCTTTCTTTCTGATCCCTTCCACTAGCTTGGCAAGTTGAAATCTGGTGAACTCCTTTTAGGTCCTCACATGATTCCTTCTATACACTTAATACATTTCAGCCATCATGTACCCCTTCTGACCTAATATATTAGGGGGCATCTTTGATAGCACCATTTACCACCCTTGGTAGATTTTATGCTCTATGATATGGCCTAGGGAAACCCTTCCCTACTAGACTTGGTCCATTTTCTAAAAAAAAATGGTTTAAATCCCATACACGATTATGCCTTATCAAAAAGAGCATGTACACAGGGGTCATCATATACCCAATCCGCGTATATGTGTTAAAACATGAAAAATATGTAATCTCCCTTAATTTGGGCAGGGCTTACAATTTTGACCTGATACCCACCTACTATAGCCCGTGGCCCATTTCCCAACTGAAAAAACTAATTTGGAAAAGTATAAATACATCTCCATGGGAAGGCCTAAGGGAATATAAAAGATTAGATATTGATATTATAGTTTATTACATCCTTGATCAAGTATGAAGATATCACTATGCTTTCTGCACTCCCAAGTCATAGGAAACCCTTGTTTCCTTCTTGAAATGTTCATCATCCCTTAATGAAATCCTTGTGTATACTTATGGAGGAAAATTGTTGAGGCTTAGGTAGAACGAATACAAAGGACGATTTCTCTTGGATCCGTCAGGCAACTTAGGTTGTATTTCTTCCATATTTTCTTTAGATTACATTAATAAAAAGGCATTGTCTTGTTCTTGATGATTATGGTCTTTATGCATTAATTTATGTTATGATTTTCTTATAAAATATCACATTAATGCTTATTTTCTTACAAGATTATATTATCTAACCTTGATATCATGAACATGTTTTCAGTTATTTTTCGTGTATATATTTTGCCTTGAATGAATTGCAGGCATTAAAGCGCAAGGAAGAGGTAGAGGGTTTGAACCCTACGGGAATGACCTCAAACATAGGACCTACAGGCAAGTCCTTTTGTACCAAGTTTAATTGTTTAAGTATTAGGACTGCTTGTTTGTGTGTCTCTTTATGTTGTATGCCCTCCACTCGGTTGGGGTTCTCAACCGAAGACCCTAGCGTGATTTTACCCATAACAGGAAGAAGATCTCATTTGCGCAGCTGAAATTGCAGGGCCATGCACTGACTTGGTGGGAGAGCCACACGGAAACCCTAAGGTTGGATGGAGAACCTCCAATGACTAAGTGGGAGTATTTCAAAACCCTAACTAAGTCACAATTTTATCCCATTCTATACGTGGAGGACCAGTGGATCCGATGGCATTATTTTAGGTAAAAGTTGGGCCAAAGCGTGCAAGAGTACACCACAAAATTTAGAAAGATGGCTATAATGTTGGGTATCTCTCCAAATAACCCAGAGGTACTCCTCAAGTATTTGGGGGGTCTGTAGCACCATCTCCGTGAGCAAGTGATGTTGTCGAAGCCCAAAACAATGGATGAGAATTGTGTACAGGAATAGTACCTGGAGAACATAAGCCTGAAAAGAGCGCAATCAAGTGGATCGAAGAAAAATGAGAAACAAGACTCTTCTAAGAAGGGGAAGAAGAAGAAGCAAAAAGGGGGAAAAGATAAAAAGATGGTAGCCACAACACACTAGTACAAAGATCCTAGCAACCACTACAACCATCGCAACATTTATGGCCATATAGAGGAGAAGTATTGGAAGTTGCATCCAGAGTTAAACCCGAAGATAATAAGAAGAAGAATATTATGGTGACTAATTCGAGAAACCAAGTTGAAAGTAGCTCAAACATGGATGAGAAGATCATCTGTACATCAGTACAGAAGGAAGTGAATCTGAGTAGCCTTTAGCAATTGGAAGAGAAAGAAATGACCAAACTATTCCATGTAAAGATACAGGTGAAGAAGTCAAAGATTGATGCTCTGTTTGACTCAAGATCGTAGGAAAATATTATTGTAGCAAATCTGGTCAAGAAATTGGGGTTGTAAGTGCATGATCATCCAAACCCATATCCATTGGGATGGGTACACAGTGATGGAGATCTTAAGTTAACAAAACAGTGTAAAATTATATTTTCTATCAGTGTTGATTTTATTGATGAAGTAGATCTGGATGTGGTTCCCTTTGATATATGTGGAGTCGTGTTTGGGAGCCCATACATGTACATGTGTGATGCAATATTCATTAAGAGAGCTAATGAGTACCAACTCATCAAGGATGGAATATCATTCATCATCAACGCGCACAAAGGCAAATAAAAAAATTTACTCGTAAGTGCCAACCAAGCCAGGAAATTGATAAGTTTCAGCAAGAAGTATGTTTTATTGTTTGTAAGAGAAAATTAATCTGTAGAGGAGTCAATATGAGGCAACGCATCCCTAGAGGGGTGTACTACGAAAAAAAACAAAAATTGGAGGATTTGTTACAAACATACAAGGACGTGTTCCAAGAGCCTAAAGGGCTACCCCCTAAGAGAGAAGGGGAGCATGAGATCTAGCTATTGCCAGACTACCCATTGACAAATATTGATTGTACAGGCAATTTGTTATAGAAGCAAGTGAGATGAATAAATAGTTGTTGCAGCTACTAGAACAGGGTGTCATTTGACCGAGTACATCACCATATTGGTCACCTATCATCATTGTGTCAACAAAGGATGGGACTTGGAGGATGTATATAGATTACAGGGCGTTGAATAAAATCACGCTCAAGAACAGATACCCCTTGCCCAGGATAGACGATCTTCTAGATCAGTTGCAACAAGTAAATTATTTCACCAAGTTGGACTTGAATTCTGGATATCACCGAGTTCGAGTAAAAGAAGAAGATACATGGAACACCATCTTCAAAACCAGGTAAAGTTTGTATGAGTGGTTAGTTATGACATTTGGCCTATGTAATGTACCAACTACATTTATGATATTAATGAATGATGTGTTGTGACCTTTTATAGATTCATTTGTTATCGTCTATTTGGATGATATACTGTTATATAGTGCTACCTACGAGGAGCATATTTCATATTTGATGCAGGTACTGAAAACATTGAAGAAACACCATATGCTAGCAAAACTCAAGAAGTGTGAGTTTGCACAACAGTCCTTGGTGCATTTGGCATATGTGATTAGTGGAGGAGAATTGAAGATAGATCCTTCCAAGATGGAGGCCATCATGAAATGGTAACTTCCTACTAATGTTACTGAGGTTAAGATTTTCATTGGAGAAACACAGTACCTGAGGAAAGTCATAGCCTCATTTTCAGTGGTAGTAGCAT
Organism: Pinus taeda; assembly: GCA_000404065.3. Lineage (NCBI taxonomy): Eukaryota > Viridiplantae > Streptophyta > Pinopsida > Pinales > Pinaceae > Pinus > Pinus taeda. Next base: position 15,754 of record APFE030767884.1, on the reverse strand, counting down.
CGCTCTATGCCATAATAGCAAGTCGCAAGAGTTTCCAGTGGGGAAAAGGGCATCAAAAGTCTTTCGATGAGTTAAATAAGAAGATAAGTGAAGCACCAGTTTTGGCATTACCAATCTTGTAACGAACCTTTTAAGTGGAGACAAATGTGAGTGGGTATGATATGGGAGTTGTCTTGATGCAAGGAGGAAGGCCCATTTCCTACCATTCTAAAGTATTTCATGGGGAAGTTCTTAACTAGCCTACCTATGATAAGGAGCTCTATGCCATGGTGCAAGCTGTGAAGAAGTAGAATCTCTATCAGATGGGAAAGAAGACAATAATCCACACAGATCACCAGCCGTTACAATACATGCAGGCCCAAAATAAGCTACAACAGACCTGGCATTACAAGTGGATGGGGTTTTTAAAGTACTTTCATTTGGTAATCAAGTATAAGAAGGGAAACACAAGCAAGTTGGCCGATATGATTTCAAGGCCACCCACATCAAATATTACATCTTTGGAGACTCTTATGCACATGGAGCCATTCACCCAGGATGCATACATAGAGGCATATTCTGAAGATGAGGACTTCAAGGAGGTGTATCATTGCTTGCAGTCATGCATACGATGGTGACAACACCATTGAATACCATCTTCAAGATGGATTACTCTACAGGTTAGATAAGTTATGTGTTCCTAAAGGTGGGCATTTACAACTTATTAGAGAGGCTTACACCTCCAAGCTTGCAGGGCACTTTAGTGTAGGGAAGACCATGGCTAACTTGGAAATGCATGTGTATTGGCCCAAAATGCAAAAGCAGGTAGCTATATTCATAAGAGGATGAATGCTTCTTTGTACTAGAAAGCCTAGCAACATGAAAGGGTTTTGTATCATCCCTTACCTGTACCTACTCATCCTTGGAAAATCATTTCCATGGACTTTGTTGGAGGTTTACCGATAAACAGGAAGGGACGTGACTACCTGTTTGTGATAGTTGACAAGTTCAACAAGATGTGTATTTAAATGCCCTGTAAAAAGACCATCAATGGACAAGAAGCAACAAAATTGTTCTTTGGATAGGTCTGGGTACACTTTGGGATATGTTAGGGAGCGGATCCCCCGCGTAATGGTTTTGGGGCTTAAAGCCCACAATTTTGGGTATTAGTATTCTAAAGGCTCGACGAAGTGCATGGAGCATGAGTTGTAATGAGTCAAGTCAAAGGGTAGTCCACCCTAGAGTATTTTAATTTAATCTAGAATGTCCATGGTCCGTGGACCATGGGAATGTATAAATAGAGCAAGACTCTAAGTGTAGAAGGTAGCTTTTTTTAAGATCGGAAGTGTATGGGTTTCTGAAAGTAATACTCGATCTAGGTCTATAAGTCTAAGTCGTGGGTCGTAGTAGTAGAAGAGGCTCTGCAGTATGTGTGCAAAGGCCTAGCAGAGTCTGTAGTTATGTGCGTGGACCCCTGCAACTAAGTGCACAGGGTAGGAAGTGGATTATAACTGGAAAAAACATTAATAAAGATAAGTTGGTTTTGGAATATTGCGTATCGATTTCTATATTCTGGTCTATGCATCTGTTATAGTTTATGATTGCGCGCATGTCTGTTTATGTTAATTGATAACTGAAAGTATTAGGCCTACTTAATTTAATTCAAGATCTATAATAATACTATGCACAGAAAGGGTAAAGAACACTCGCTCTCGTCATCCTAGCCACGTGAAGTTCGTTGCATTGAATAGATGACTGCGCGGAAGTAGCGCAGTGCATAGGATCGGTTCGCAAAATTTCTAGATCTCATCAAGACGTCCCTAGGGTGTGGAAACCTGGTTCCAGCACCCTCCCATACTACCTCGGGTGAGACCACAGCCCACGCTCCGCGGACTGTTGCCGAAAGGGCTGGTAGTTCTGGATTTATTTGGCTAAAACACTCTCAACCTGGGTTAGGCCCCATCAAGCCAACAAATGGTTTTGTTGTCAGGACAGGGATCTACCTAAGGGATATCTGATGTCAGAATGCTGGAACCCTAAAAAGAAGGAAATTGAAGATTGGTTGGATCAGAAGCTTCACGAGTTCATGGTACAGGAAAAAAAACCCCACAGATATCTGAGAAGAGGTGGTTGGATCGCTATGTATATACGGAAATCCACGAGATCTTCTTTGCATATTTCTCTTCAGAGCTGTATGATTGGATCGCGAGGCTAGCAGATAGCCAGGGAAGGTGCAAGCTCGATCAGCCGATAGTGTGGACCCCAGAGTTGGTGCGCAGGCTAGAGGCATGTGAAGATAAGATCGTGCGGGTCCTGGACCATTGGCTGGATCGAATAATAGGAGGGTTTATCACTGAATTTGCGATAGACATGACTGTCAGCTATAGCAAAGCCGAAAGTCGTTTTCTCAAGGGACCATGTGGTAAGCACATCAAATCTTTGAATACCTAGATTAAGATGTTGTTATGTGAAAAACGGGTGATGCGAATACATTAATGAGTGGAACGACGTGGAGTAGAAAGCTCTATAAGGGTATTCAAGGGTTAGGAAACAATCATTTAATTTCACTTCCACGAGTGAGCGAGGAAGAAGGCGCTTGGGTTTCTCTGAGGAGTGCGGTCAGTTTGATAAGGCAACGCATTCCGCAGTTACCATCCCCATGTAAATCACCACCCACATCATCTCATTCGCCTCCATCCTAGCCCTCACCTCCTCCACCTAACTAGTAGTTTAGCATGGCGAGCGCGATCAAGCTGCATGTATTCAGAGGAGTAGGGAACAAAGATCCAGATCAGTTTTGGTTTGTAGTAAGAGTAGTATGGGAAGCACACAGGGTTACAGATGATAACATTAAGAAGGCCGCATTAGTAAGTGCACTACACGACTGCATGCTGACTTGGTATATCAAGCACTTGAATGATCACCCAATTGCAGGAATAGAGGAGATCCATATCGCGTTGAATAGAGAGTTTAACTGGCCAAAACCCGAAATGTAATCGATCATCGAATTTAAGGAGATCGTGATGCTTCCAGGCGAAACCCCCTGGGATCTGGATCAGAAGTGAAAAGTACGATCCACGAGGCTAATATGACATTGACGGATGTGCAGCACCACGCATGGTTTGTGGCGTCTTTGACACCACACCTAAGGACGGCGTTGTCACAACAGAAGCTTTCAAACCAGATAGAAGCATTAGAAATGGCAATGAGGTTGCATGAAACACCAATACAAGATCCAGGGTTGGGAGTCCAAGAAATGCACACGCAGTTGAAGAACCTATGTTTGGAGCTGCAGAGTTTGAAGCAGGATAGGGCACCCCGGCCGGAACTGCATGAAGAAGTGTGGTGCATAAAATGTAAAGGCCACGGTCATGATAAGGATCACTATCCATTATTTGCAAACTATTTGGTGGGAGGAGGACCAATGCTGTTAAGGACAGAGGTACATGCGGGACCAAGCACAGCACCTACGCTCTAGTGCACAATCTTTCAGGTGGGAGGAAAGAAAACTACGGAAAACTATCACCTGTTGCAGAAGTATACGCAGACTCCACAGTAGCTATTTTGTAATTTTTGTAGATCAGTGGGCCAAGATGAGTAGACATGTCGGAGCTATGAGCTCATGATGGATAGGACTCCAACCCATCGAATGCAGACAAAAAAGTGAGGCCTCGATCTAGCCACAACAATAGCATGCAATGGATTCCAAGGACATGGATGAGGACGAGGAGGAATGAGAACCAGAATATGGCGTAGATAGCTAATCTATTACAATTGCGAGGACTAGCGCACTAAACTTGCTATTGTACCAACCCAATGAGAATATCTTATCCGTATTGTGGGCAGTTTGATCATGAAATGGTAGATTGTCCAACGTTGATCGCATAAATGCGCGAGAAAGGGGTACTACAGCCTACTCCAACTCAAAATATCCAAATTATGAGGTCGGAACCGTGTGAAGAAGACCCCAACGTGAACATGATGCTCAAAAGTGACACGACCGTAGGGGAGGATAAGGGGAAGCAGACTGAGGAAGATACCTGGGTACGCAAGGCTCCTATAAAGGAACCTAAGGTTTACTTGGAATGCGCCAAGGAAATGTTTATGGAAGCTAAGAAGAGCTTCACAGGGGCCTCTACTTCAAGTAGTAAGGATCAACCAGAGACAGGAATGGATCCTTCTATGCTTACTACCTTTTTAGAGACATGCATGAAGTTGCTATGTGACAATAAGGCAGTTAAGGGACTACAAGAGCTGATCGCTAGGTGAGCACAATCGAGTGAACCACGCTTAGTTCGAAAATTTGGAAGGCATCCACTGCACATCGGGAGGGAAATGAGATTGACAGCGCAGATTGGCAAGTATGAAATGGATTAGGTGATCTTAGACTTGGGTTCGGACGCAAATGTGTTACTGAAACAGACATGGGAACGCATGGGCAAGCCCGCATTACAATGGTCTCCTATTCAATTACAGATGGCGAACCAGCAAAAGATTTTACCCATGGGAAGATTGCAAGGGGTACCAGTGGATATTGAAGATGCGAGCACACAGACGAACTTTGAGGTAATAGAGATTGCAGACGACAGTAACCCTTATCCCGCATTGCTAGGGATAAACTGGGCCATAGATATGAATGGAGTCATCAACCTGAAGAAGCGGAAAATGATTTTTGAGAAAAAGTCACTACGCGTAGTAGTTCCGCTTGATCCGACCGAAGGAGCATGCTACATTGAACATATGTGCTAGGATGACATCAACGATGAGCTCAATTGCATTTATCAGATAATGGTGCGAAACCAGGATCGGGTGAGCCCGACTGAAGATGGGAGAATTTCATGGGAGCGTGATAGTTCCTGTACTTTGGATTCAGATGATGAAATAGAACACCGGCAGAACCGGTTGCACGAAGTCACAATGCTGAATTGTAACATGATGATTCGATCACTACAACGCATAACAACTAAAACAAGGGAAATTCCAACAAATGATGGGGTACCCAGAATGGATGGACCCTTAGACAAAGTTAAAACTACCATATTTGAATGAAAACAATGAAATTTGCTTGAATGGGTGATGCATGCGACACCCGCCCAATGGGGGCATATACGTTAAAAGAATATCGGAAATTGGCATGAATATAGAAGATGGATGCACTTGCAATTTGGTAGACCCCAACTAAGGTGGATTGGTGGGAAAATATAGAACAACTTGCAAGCACACTAGCCGTGTACAGAACGGACTATTCCAGCACGCAGCAGCATTACAATAGTAGGCCTAACCAGGACAGGTTGGAGGAAGAACAGGATCACACTACCAAGTCCAAGAAGGGGATCGTTCGTCAAGATATGTGAAGTCAAGAAGAAGGATCCGCAGTTACAATGTAGAAAAGGGAACCTGCACACCCTAGTGGTCAGAGGAGCATATACAAAGCTATGCAAGAAGTTGGCCACAAAGCCAAGTCTGAGGCTGCAGAATGGTATAGGAACTGAGGTCCTTGAAAAACCTCCATAGAAGGTTGTGAATGTAGCAATGTTGATGAAAAGAGCAGCGTTATATTCTTTCCACGACTAACCAACGTAGTGAACTCAGGGTTTAGAGAGGCGGGGGAGCCCCCCCTTCGTTGCGTTGATTGCACAGCGAGGGGGTCACAGGGGGGGGGTATCCCCCCCCATCTAGGGGGTTTGAGGGGGACAAGTAGCCCCCCCCTCCAGCCCCCTCTACTGGGTCTGGGGCAGCGCCCT
>APFE030767869.1:33189-55810 GCA_000404065.3 Pinus taeda | reverse complement strand
GGCAACACCCATGGCATGGCTCTCAATATGATGAGAATTAAAAAGTTTATTTCATGTGGAGAAAAGTTCACGGAATTTAATGCAGAGAAAAGTTTATTTCATGTGGGAAAACTTACCTTTGGTCCATGGTAGTTAGTCCTTGGAATTTGAACCTATGGAGAAAAGTTTATTTCATGTGGGAAAACTTACCTTTGGTCCATGGTAGTTAGTCCTTGGAATTTGAACCTGGGGTTTTTGGACCATGGCATCTCGACAGACGTGTTGATCCCTAGTATTGAGTTGATGGTATTGGTTTTTTATGGTTTTGGCCCATGGTATTGTTTTATTTTATTATTATTATTGAGCCCCATGATCCATGATTTGAGGAAGAGCTTGCCTATATAAAGCAAAGGAGATCATTTGGCTTAGCCTTTTGGGTTGAATATCTTAAGATCTGAAATATTGGGTTATTGTTTCAAAAGCTCGATCTATATGAAAGTGAAGTGGAAAGCGAATCTGTGAAGGGTGATCTCTCGAGCACTACAGCTGCAGAAGTGCGGAGGCGCCACAGGAGACGCCGCAAGAGGCGCTGCAGAAGGCACTGCAGGAGACGCCGCAGGAGACGCCACAGGAGGCACCGCAGGAGGTCCCCAGGAGGCGTCACAAGAGGCGCCGCAGGAGACGCCACAGGAGGTGCCGCAGGAGACGCCGTAGGAGGCGCCATAGGAGACGCCACAGAAGGTGTTCTGGGTTTAGTTTTCTGTTATTGTGGATCTGGTTATCTGGGTGACTTACTAGTACTTGATGATCATTTGATATTTATGGATCCAGTTTGAAAATTTATGAAAAGTTGTCCTTGAAAGAAAAGAAGTAGGGGGTTGTAGCTCCCTTCCAGGAAAGACTGGAAAACGAGAGAGAGTTGTAGCTCTCTGCAGGTTGCAGCCTGCGTACTGGTAAAGGACTGCATCAATACAAGACCATTGTGAAAGGAGTTTCTAATTTGAAAGAAGATAGAGACATATTGCAGCAGGCGGTTTTCACCCACATTGGTTTTCCACCTTATATCTGGTGTTCTTTGATGTGACTGTCTATTTTTCTTGTTCATGCTCATTGTTTTATGGTACTAATATGCAAAAATAATTCAAAGTATAAATAAGGAATAATTGTTAAAAGGACTAGATAATATTGATTTACCCCCCCTCTCAGTATTATTTTCAACACTATCACAGAAGATGTGGCAAAGGGAGGATTCGTCACTGAAGAGCAAGTCATTTTTCATGTGCAATATCTAGACTTAATCTCTACTCAGTCTGGCACGCTCTATGACAAAATCCTTGATGCTCGTAGACCAAAATTTTTCGTTCCTCCTCCTCCTAAATTAAACAAAGACTCTCATGTCGGCGATGATGTGATAGGTACAACTAGCATGAAAAATGTAAAGGATACATCAAAGAAAGCTCACATGGTTTCTAATCAAAATGAAAATGAAGAACTTCTCACCTCTGAGGTAAATTTCGTGTCGATTGACAAAGGCAAAGAACTGAAGCAACCAGGAGGCAAGAAGATAAAGAAAGGTAAGAAGAAAAAACAGGATGAGCCATCTCCTGAAAAATCTTCTGCAAACCCTTCTGGAGATAGGAAACCAAGTCATCCATGCTTTATATGTGATGACGATCATTGGGAAAAAGATTGTCCACATAAAGTTTCACTTAGAAAATTCTTGAAGAGTTCAAAAACCTCGGCGGTATTGAATGATCTGTTTCCAAATCCAGGAAAAAATTTGGTTGCTAGCGACAATGCTTCCCCATCCCAAGTGCTAATGTTGTCTATTTTGAAGCAACAAAATGATGCTTTGATATCGACAAGGAATAAATATTACGGGAATCCACAACTATCGAACAACAAGGCTAATGATCAACCTAGTAGTTTGAAAACAACTTCGATCGAAGTTGTGCCACCCATCATTCCTAAGCTAACAATAAAGCCGCCAAAGGTAGTAGTACACTAATCGACATTTAATCCTTGTGCCAGAGCAACATAGCATTATAATATAGTAGAGGACCTGGCCCAATCGCCGTCCGCTATGTCGACACATGAGGTACTGCAAAATTTCCCCTCCCAGAAGCAGGCTCTATTTTCAGAAATAGGTGGGATTGAGCCATCGGATTCCAATCTTGTGGCCTTTAATCATAAAGGATATGATCCTCAGTTACCATCTCAACTAGCTTTCCTTATTCAAGTGAAAGCCCTCAACAAAACTATTCATCGAACAATTATTGATGAGGGGGCATCTACATGTATTATGTCGATGAGTTGGTGGAAAGCTTTGGGATCTCCACCCTTGTCGCAATCGTCAATGACATTAAAAGCATTTGATGGACGAACATACATCCCATACGGGATATTATGTAACTTGCAAGTCAAACTAGGGGGCAAGATAGTAGAAATTGATGTTGAAGTTATCGACAGAAACCTTGATTACAACATCCTACTGGGAAGGCCCTGGATCTATGCTATGGCCGTTGTTGTGTTGACATACTTTAGAAAGATTGCATTTCCTTTCCAAGGAGGAATTACAATCATTGACTAACAAACATTTCTCCCTAACAGTTCACAAGTTACAGGAAGCATTCCAATGATCCACGTGAGCTCTCATTCACTTCAAAATATCAGAGTAGGCCTACTAAAAGACCGGACATTGATGGGTACTTTTTCCCTACTGCCTCCAAAAACTCTGGTAGAAATGGCCACAGTGGAAACCTGTCACATGAGATCTTCTATATCAACAAAGATGAAGAATAAGTCATAACATTTTGATAGTGTGGATCATCACAAGGTATTGCCTCCAAGCCCTACCATAGCTACTTCATCTGATGATCAATTTAGTGATGTTGTACATTATGTACTGGGGGCGTTGGAGCTAGATCTTTCCTTCATGACCCCTTATGAGTTGTGATCAAAGGTTGCCATGAGGATAGTTCTTTTACTGTGTCAACCTCATTAAAAAATGAAACAACTCCCTTTCGAAGTCGAGTCTTTCAAATATCTTGAAGGTAAACCTTCATTCCAACCACTGTGTTGAATACAATGAAGCTTGTGGGGCATGCACCTTGATTTGTGTTATTATGCTGGGGGCAGGTGAACTTATAACAAGCATAGTTTTTCATTTCAAGCTTGTGTAAACATGAAACCGAATCTGAGCATATGTTATTGCATGGTTCAAGCTCATTAAAAAATAAACCAGACCACAAGTAGTGTTACCGCAAGATTCAAGCTCGTTAAAAAATAAACCCACCACAGGCAGTTTTACGCAAATTTCAAGCTCGTTAAAAATTAAACCTAAGCAATGAGCACATGTTCCACCAGAGGTTAAGCTCATTAAAAAATGAACCAACCTTCGGTAAATAACCATTGTGAACACATTATCATCAGCTTTTGAGCCTTGGTCATGTTCTTACCATCACTTCCACTCTGTTTTAGCTGATCATACGCCTCCATTTGATTGTTTACCCTTTTGAGGAACAGTAGCGACACGTGATTCTGTTAGCCATCGTTGTGACACTGCCGTGATTGGAAGATTCCAAACCTTACTTGGAATCAGAGACTACCCGAAAATATCACTTGTTCCTCAAAAACGAGTCTCCTTTAAGCTCTTTTCAACTAACTCGTAAAATACGAAAAGATTGTCGAGAAATTGGCCTCTCCAGCTCATTAAAGCTATCGGGCATGCTATCCCTCCTCTAGATTTTAATCTTTTTGGACCTGAGGGATTAGTACACAAAAACATCGAGCACTTGTTTTGTTTGGCTCGTTAAAACTATCAATAATTCATCCCTTTCATATTATTTTATACTTTTTCAAACTTAAGGGATTATATGACGAAAAAGGATTATTGGAGTTTCCTTTTCGTCCCTTTCCAGACTCTCTAAAATTGAAAAAGGACCAAGTTGTCTTTGTCGTTAAACTCGTTAAAATGATAGCGAAAAACTTGTCCATAGAGACAAGAACGAGTTTCACTGTCGCTAGGCTTGTTAAAACATAGTGACGGGTTTTCCCGAAGGGAAAATTATAGCACAATCATATGTTATCCTCCTCAAGCTTGACAAAAATAAAGAGGTACTAGTCAGCAATGACTGGGGAAAATTGGGAAGAAAACTTAAAGAAACTTTATTGGTAGCGAGTCGCTCTTGAACATGACACTCTCACTCCATCATCATGATTGAGTCAGGTTGGGTTATTCCATTCAGCGGTCATATTACCATTGGTCCACCATACCATCCATCTTTGGGGTTAATGCTACCAATCCATTTTAGTGTCGCTGATATGTTCAAGAGAATTCGATCAGAGAATTCACCAACCCATCTTGTGTCTCATCCACTGCAATGCATTCACACTCCATTCTTTCATGACCGCCACCCTGAACCTTGTATCATCAGATCGTTTTCACCTCCACAAATTCATTTGCTCCATTCCATGTCATAGATGTGGGATTCATTAAGGCCCTCCTACGATAGGTCTCTTCTTGTTGACATCAGCTCATTAACCAAGAAGTAGACCTAGGGAGAACCCTTTCAGTACCTTGAAGCTTGCATGACTTAATGGCATGTTTCTCGCTTCCTGTGACAAGTTTACATCAATGGCCTTCGACTGAGAGATTTTGCATGGTGTTCGACGCCAAGTCTTATTTTCACACCACGAAAATTGTGCTATAGTACCTTGAGGGTCATCATCATTATCGGTGATTCCTCTCGCGCCTGTTAACAACTTACATCATTGGCTGGTAATCAGGTGATGTCTTTCCATGTTCGACTCTAGAACATTTTTCACATGGATTGACTTGTACTTCAGACGAATATTGGATGAGTTTGAAGACCCCGGATCTAGTTTCATCCATATGGGCTATGATATATTCAGGAAAATAAAGACATCAAATGTACATCATTGCTACACAGATGATCATCCGAATCAAAGGATGATGGCTCTATCAGAATCATTAGTCTTCCACACAAGTGGTTGTTTGTCCTATGTACATGAAAATGAATTTATAAAGCTGAGCATGGGAATGCCTGCCTCAGCCAGATCATAAAAATGTTATGAAGATAATGTATTGTATTGTATCTTACTACAGGTCACCTTCTAGCTTGAAAAACCTCGGATCCTCATGATAAAGCATTTCACCCGACATCAAAAGATTTTCAACCTCATGCTTTAAGGGGCAACTATTATAGAAATATTTGGGAACTACAACCCCAATCAGATATGTCCATAAACCAAGGGCTTATGAGTCCCTAAAAGTTTTGTTTCATGCCCTAAAGGAACAAGGTCAGCTGATTACATCATATCCCACAAGTTCTACACAGAAAACTGCTCAGAACTGGTCAAAATTGGACCATATAGATTGCTCAGTGTAGAGGGTGTGATGCTCTCACATTCTCAATGCAAAAAGTGCGATGCATATTGAAAATCCCTTCTGTAGGGTGTGATGGGAAAGAGTAGACAAATGGTAGACACAGTTTGCAAGGTGGATGTTCATGGAATCTTCCAGAAACTTCTCTTGTGACACTTGCTTCTCTGATTTCACCCAGGGATGAGTAAGAGATCATCAATATCCAAGTGGAACCAAGAACTATCAGAGAGAGGACACTAATCAAAATCCCAAAAGCTGACTCACCCCCCTGCAATCATCCATATATGGATCCCTCATCCTAGAGATCCAGAGGCTAGAATCTTGTATCTTGTAAGGAAGTGTTGTTGGTTTCTTGGTGGAATATCATAGTGTTGGGTGATCTAATCTTTTCATGAGGTGAAGAAGATCTTTCATCCTGGGAGGATGACACTGGATCAGATCAATGGGTTGTAATCCTCTCTTTTAATCTTTATATCAATAAAGTTATTCAAGTTTTCCTCCATATTCTTGTATGTTTGCTAATATATGCATGTGTGTGGTCAATATATATCTGGTCCTATATTGTTTACGATTGTACATCTCTGCATTTTGAAGGTATTATGCTGCTTTGACTTTACAGGTACTCTTTGAACTGGAGTGGTCAAGGGAGGAGTGGCAAAGATCCATCAAAAAGGAGAAGGAGCGAGCAGAAAACCAAGCAAAATGTTGAGGTTGGTATTCCTTGCTCCTCTCCTATCTACTTCTCATAAAGGGAAACGAAATTAACTTTAATCTATTTGTTTCTAAGATAGCTACCCATATTAGTGGGACTAGCAGCTCTGCATAGACACTAGATCTCCCGGTAACACTACTTACTTCTTATCAAATTCCTGATAAATCTCTTACATTCTAGTTTAAGTTTAACATATAATGAATTAACTGTTTCACAAGTTTACTAATATTATGCTAATTTCTTTTACAACAGTCACCTACATACATGAGTTTGGTTCAGTAAAGTCACGTACATATTTCAGAAAAGAAAATTATTTTTGTGAGTATTTAAAATACTGATTCACCCTCCTCTCAATATTGTTCCCAACAAAGGTCTCAAGGAGGGCACAAATAGAATGAGGATGACACAATCAGAGGTGGCATAGGTTTTATTCTAGTTCTCAATCATAGAGGCATCATGGTCATCATCGCTATCATCCTTACAGGAGGAGTGAGAGGGGGTATTTTCTAGATGAGTTCAAGAAATCCAAGGCTCCTACATTCCATGAAGAGTTGAAGAAACCAAAAGATGTAGAACCATGGTTGATTGGGATGAAGAAGCTTTTTGAGCTACATGATTATACAGAGAACATGAAAGCTAGGATAGTTATTTTTAGTCTCAAGGGAAAGGTAGATATTTGGTAGGAATATGTAAAGCATGTCAGAGGCATCAATACAATGGAGTTGAGTTGGTGTGAGTTCAAAAGCCTATTAAGGAAGATGTACTTGTTAGAGATACTATGATGGTAAGGCTAGCAAGTTCTATGAATCGAAGGCTGGGTCTATGATAGATGAAGTGTACATGAATAAATTTATGGAGTTGTTAAGGTATGTGCCATATCTTAAGGAAAATAATACAGAGGTTCAAAGATTCATTAGTGGACTTTTGTTAGCATTCAAAGATTGTATTGAGTATGATGAGCCTCGGTCATTCAAGGAAATCAGTGCGAATTTGAGGCACTATTATGAGCACTCGAAGTGCAGGATGAAGCCTACATGTGCTTGGGAAGGGATTAATAAAACCAAATGAAAGTGGCCTATGAAGAGGGAAATACCTTAGGATGCAAGTAAGAATGTGGCTTCTTATAAGAAGTTTGTTGTAGTAAAGAAGGGACATGGATCTCATCTTGGAGAGAAGCATAATAAAGGTATTGGTAAAGAACCATTGCAGTGTTGTATTTGTGGAAAGGATTACTATAAGAAGGATTGGTCATTGTACCAGGGTAGCCAACCTCAAAGTCTACAGTTCTCAGGAGGCACAGATAGTTAGGGATGTCGGGTAGAGCATTACTCATATTTATGCAGCATTTGATAACACGCAAGTTGATAACCAAGCATTCATTATTAAGATGGAAGGTAAGCTCTGTGATCGAGTTTCTTCCATTTTGATTGATCCTAGATATAATTATATTTATATTAATATTAACCTCGTTGATAAGTGTGCCATAAGAAAAGAAGGGCATGCAGAATCTTGGTTGGTCTAGTTGGCTACAAGTACCAAAAGGTGTTCATCACTGGGTGAGAGCTTGTGCATTTGGGTTGAATAATATGCCTACATCATCACATCTCAATGTTCTTCCTTTGGTTTCATACAATATGATTTTGGGCATGGATTAGTTGTACCTTCACAAGACTAAGGCAGATTTCTATGAGAAGGCTATTGAGTGCTTGGATGATGGTGGAGAGAAGAGAATCTTACAGGGAAAGAAGAAGCCTACATCATTTAGAATGGTTATATCTATACAAGCTAAGTGCAGTCATAGGAAAGGATGTGTATTTTTTGTAGTGCATGTTTCTAGTGAGAAAGGGAAGGATGTTGAGGATGCTGAGGTCTTGAAGAGGTATCTAGTATTGTAGAACTTTCAAGAGTTATTTGAAACAAACATAGAGGGTCAACAAGATTCTTGAGGACATGTTGAGGATATATGTTATGCATTAGTAGAGGAAGTTGGAAGAGTATATTCCACTAGTAGAGTTTGATTATAATAATGGGTATTAGCTGTCCTTGAAGATGAGCCTATTTAAAAAAAAATATGGGTAGATTGGTAATACTCCCATTAGCTGGAGTGATCTAGTGAATGGGGTATTTATTGGAATAGATATGTTGGTAGAGCTAGAACAAGAAATGCAGGATATTAAGAGGAATTTGATGGTAGCACAAGACAAGCAGAATATTTATGCATATCAGTACATGGTATTTAAGGAGTTTCAAGTTCGGTAGCATGTGTACTTGTGCATCAATCCCAAGAGGAGCTCCTTCAGGATTGGATCATATGACAAGTTGGCACCTTGGTATGGTGGGCCTTTTGATATCCTCAAGATTATTGGAATAGTGGCCTAAGAAATTGCACTACCTCTTATAGTGAAATTCCATGATTTTTTCCACGTTTCATTGCTTAATATATTTGTGCAGCATGTTTATCATGTGATTGACTGGTATGTATTACAGGTGGAACTAGAGGGAGAATTCTAACCATAACCACAATGCATATTGGAGTGGAAACAATGCATGCTCTGGAACCAAGAAATTGAGCAAGTTAAAGAGGAATGGAAGCACTTTGCCCCTGATGAAGCTACATGGGAGATGGGCAATCATATGCATCCTTTGTATCTTCACTATTTATTGGCTCAAGAAAATGAGTTTTGGTATATTTATGTATATATGTGTATGATTGTATATAACATAATGATCTATGTTATAAAGCCCCAATAAGTGGTATGATTGTTATGTTTGTCATGTTGGTCATGGTTTGTAGTAGTTGTTCATTGTAAATATTACATTGTGATGTGATATAAAGCTACATAGGTAATATGCTTTATTTTAGTATTTTTTTGGTCATAGGTGTCATAAAACACCGAGGATGGTGTTCACCTAAGGGGGAGGGGTTTATAACAACCCCAAGTCAAATTTCATGTACTAAAGGTTAATAAAGGAAAAATAAGACCAAGTTCATGGGACACATATTCCAACTTGCTAAATGTTGGGTAAAGAACTATATTGGGCATCATTTTCCATTTATTATTTGACAAGGAAATTGGCAAAGGAAAAGAGGCATTTCTAGGTATACGACCAAAGTCCCACATTGACTAGAAGTGGGGAGGATCATGGGTATATAAGGATGGACAAATATCTCCATTAGTATGAGGTCATTTGGGGGTGAAGCCCAAAAACAAATCCATGTGGGCTCAGGCCCAAAGTGGACAATATCATACCATTGTGGAGATATGTGGTGTCCAGAGTTCTTACAAGTGGTATCAGAGCCAAGTTCTGAAGTTAGCCAAGTGGATGAATCATCAGAGTGCCGAACGAAGGTGGTGGGCCCCGGTAATATCATGATGGGATTCGTGGATGAGCTCAGTTAGACAGGTGGTGTGCTCCAGATTCTTCATGGACATGTCTTGGTCACAACACGGTGAAGAGGAGTTGACTTGGGATAGAGAAAGCTCTCGAGGCAGGTGGTGTTCCATGTAAGGTGTGTGCTTCCAATGCATTGGAGTGGAGAATCTTGGTTCGTAGAGAGTGGACAGATGGATAATCGTTTGAGGGGAGGCTCGATGGTCCTTTGTTCAAGGGGAGGATTGTTGGGTATATGACCAAAGTCCCACATTTACTAGAAGTGGGGAGGATAAGGGGTATAAAAGGATGGAAAAATATATCCATTGGTATGAGGCCTTTTGGGAGTAAAGCCCAAAAACAAATCCATGAGGGCTTAGGCCCAAAGTGGACAATATCATACCATTGTGGAGATATGTGGTGTCCAAAGTTCTTACAGGCATTAATTAGAATTTTATTTATGAAAATAAAGGAAAATACCATTCAAAAAAAAGGTGAAGAGACACAAATTTTCATGAGAGGGAAATTTTCAAAGTTCTAGCATACCATGGGACCAAATAACAAAGGTTTCATCGACAAAGAGCTTCTATAACATAGGTTTTAAGTCGAAGATTTTAAGGGATAAGGTTTCAATGTGCTATATAAAATTTTTGGAAATAACAAGGGAAAGAGAGGAACCCATGGTTGTGCACCTTGTTTTTTTGTAGCATACTCTATTAAAAGTGAGGAAAGTGTTGGTCAAGAAAGTTTTGATAAGGTTGAGGGTTTTAGAGTCAATTAGTTTGTAAATGAGTTCATGGCTTCTGGGATATGGTTTTGGTAAATAGGTAGAAAACATCAAAGCTAACCATGATGCCATTTCCATCAAGATTTAGGTGTTTGGTTTTCTCAATGAAATCAACGATGTCTTTAATGAAGGAGGGGTAGTGGAAAGAGAAGGGATGAAGATTCATGGTAAGGAATTTGGAGAGGGCATGGGTGGGACTATCAATAATTCTTTGAAACCATCAACCTTATAAAAAATGATCTCACCACTAATTTCCTCACTTTTAATGGATTTTTCTATGAGAAAATTGTTTGACACTAACAAGATAAGTCACTAAGAAATTAAAATTGCAATGTGCTTCTCTACTCAGTAGAAGCTTGGAAACAATGTTCTCAACATTTGTTTCATTGTCATTGTGTTTATGATATAAGTATATGTGCATAACCAATGTAATAAATTGAAGCCTTTTTTTTGTAAGCTTGGTAGGACTCTCTTATTTTGTGTTTACATGTCCATTATTCACCCCGCTATGGGGGAGGGTAGCCCAAGATTCAAACACAAGATCTCTAGTTCGGTGAGACTTCATTCCACGACCATCGCCACTTCAGCTACCCCAGGCGGACAAATTGAAGCCTTTTTTTAAATATTAATAAATATATTCACTTTTTATTTGGTTTATATATTATAGATTTCATGAATAAACTAGAATATTACAAGAGTGAGGTGAATATGGTGGCTTGTGATTAGTCAATTTTTTGTATTAAAATGAAGAAATATAGTACCTTGAACTAGATTCTCTCGATCGAAATCCTATGCATATATAGTGGGGGAAAAATTCCCATTTGGATCCACGTTTGTAGAGGATTGCATAGAAGCAGGACTTGTCAATACCACTACTGTAGAAAATTATCTAGATAATGTAGTGTAGATTGTTCAAATATAATTAGAAAACTCAGTTATGATTTGTCAAGTTTATTTGGTTAATAGGGTTTTTAATGTTTGAGGGTAAATTTTTGAATTGTTTCTTATATTCTAGAAGCATTGACAACAAGAAGAAGAGGTGAGAGTTGGGCTATGCATATTACAAAATTGGCAGCCCTATCGATAATTTCTGGCATTGCAATCTCAAGTGGTAGCACCACAAAAATTCTTGGCATATTGTGCCATTGGATATGAAAAGGATTCCCTTGGAGGAATGAACATGAATTTTTATCTATTCACAGATCACAATGATTATGATGCATTGACTCCAAGATCGCAAATACCTTGCAAGATGATTTTCTTTTTCATGTACCAAATATTCTAAAACTTCCTTATATATTAATATTATCCTTATTGACTTATACCATTTAATAAAATCCAAGAATAATATGCACAACTATATCATGAAAATATAAATGCAAAATATATTTATACATAGTAAATTTTGAATGCTCAAAAATTTGAATATTTTCACCTGCCATATATATGTTGTAGATATGTTTTACAAAGAGTAGAATTTTTTCTACCAAGTAAACATTGATGAAATTAAACTTATTTATAAGGTTTATAGAAATAATGACCTTATCCTATTATGGTTGATAGAAACAATGAACTTATCTTGCTCAAAAAGTTAATGATCTTGTTGTAGGAGTTTTTGAAATGAAATATTATTCCTATAATTGTATTTATCCCTCTTCACTCCCTAAACCCACTTGTTTATAAATTTGTTCACATAAGTATCTTTAACTTATGCCAAATAAGAAAGACATGTGTACCTGGAAATTGCAAACCTTGAACATATGTGGTTGAAAATAAAATCTACAATTCACACACGTATTATAGGTTAAAAAATGATTAATATGCACAATATCAAGTTCATGCACATGTCATAGTCTTATCAAAAGGCTAGTATAATGCTCTAGCTCCTTAAAACCCTATCTAGGGAAAGCCAAGAAAACCCTTACCTCAACCAAGGACCTCCAAAAAGGAAGAAGCACTAAAGTAACGTTGATTTGATTATTATGTTCTTTTTCGTACATCTCAATGCGTTCATAGTGGAAACAATAGAGGAATCAACACACATGACCATTTTGTTTGAGTTACCCAATTTGGAATGTTGGGGTTTGAAACATTCATGGAGTAGTTTGAGGCATCATATGGAAATGTTGGGGGTAAAACTTTTCCACTTTTTGTGCATCACATTTTTTTCCTATTCTACAGATAGATACTTTTTCAATAATGCAAGAATTTCCTTAATTAGAGTTTGCATGAAAAAATTATGCCACTCAGAAGTTTTCCTTACTATTTTGACCACCATACTTCAACAGGTTGCCACATCAACCCCCATTGTTTGTGGAAAATTGCCTAGCCGCATGATCATAATGAATAATATTGTAGAAGAGTTCATATTGTAACTTAGTTAAGAGTTGAAGGAGTCAAAGCTTATCACTAGTGGGTTATCAAGCCATGTTATAACTAGGCCACTAATTGAAATCATGGTTCCATTCTTTTCGAGTGATTTGTGTTCCATAGACGAGAAAATTAGTCAAGAGGGATATTGAGCGAGAGACTACCAGAACCGCACAATGACATGTATGTACTATAAATACTTTGACCATGTAATTGAAAAATGTCATGTACTTATGGCAAATATGCAAAAAAAAAATCAACAGTCAACACAGAGTATTCAAATGATGATTCTTGAAAGGAGGACTGACGAATCTCAAATTATTATTGTCACTAGAAGTGGAGCTATGGCCGATAGTGATAAAGTGGATGACAAGAAAGAATATGAAGGTGCTTGGGTTAGAAAGACTACAAAGAAAGTTCCTGTGTTTGATATTTAGAAATAAAAATAAGTATTTATGGAAGCAAAGCAAAGTTTTATGGATTCTGGAGCTTTGACCTCTAGTGAACAGTGCAAGCCTGATCAGAAAAGTAACTACAACATGTCATCAACTTCGATACAAAATAAAGCTCTGACACAGGATCAAGCTCCAACATAAGACTAGGATTCAACAAATCAAGTAGGTATTTTAAAATCTTTTACGCAAAGTTGTATGAAATTTTTAAGAGATTAGAAGGGCGTAGAAGGGCTTCAGGAGTTAATAGATTCCTGTGCATCCAAAGAAACACCATGAAGTGAGATGAGCATAGTCAATAATTTGCATCGATAGAAAAGAGATGGAAGAGAAATGAGGCTTAATGCATAGATAGGAGAATATGAGATGGATCAAATTATTTTAGATTTGGGATCTGATGCTAATGTCTTGACAAAGCAGACATGGGAATTAATGGGCAAGTCGAAGCTACAATGGTTATCTATTTAGTTAAGGATGGAAAATCAGCAAAAGATCTTCCCTCTTGGAAGAATACCAGGTATCACAGTGGATATTTAAGGAGTTGCAGTAGTGTTGATTTTGAAGTAATAGAGATCGTCAATGATAGTAACCTTTATCCTACATTACTTGGAATTAACTAGGAATTTGACAATATGGGCATAACTAGTCTGAAAAAGAGACAGATGATATTTGAAGGAAACACTATGATAGTAATTGTTCCATTGGAACCATCAAGAGGATTAAGATATATAGAACCAGTCAAAGAAGAATATTGTGCAACTGACATAGATAATATCTATCAAATGATAATGAAGGAACATGATTGTGTTAACCCTACTATTGAAGGAAAGTTGAGTTGGGAGCGTGATAGTTCTTGTACCCGAGACTTAGAATAAGAGTTGGTGAATTGGTAGAATATGTTGCATGAAGTATCCATAAGGCGCTATGAAATAATTACCAAATGAGTTCGTTGTATGATATTTCAGGTATATAACCTACCTTATTATGATGGCTTAGGTGATTTAAATACTTTTCTTAATGATTATGAATAAAAACTTCCATAAAATGAAAGGTTTCCAGCCTTGGATATGGCCCTGAAATCTACCCCTGCTAGATGGTGGAATGCACACAAGAAGAATATAGGAGGTTGGCAGCAATGTCAAAGATTGATGGGAATAATATTTGGATAGATAGATACAGAGATGGAGATAAAATATTATGGTGAAACTTATCCTAGGAAGAATATCCATCTATACACTACAACATGGAAGGAGATTCCACAACAATAATGGGTACTTGGATTCATTCATACATTATAGACAATCCCTAAGAACTGGTACCTACAAATATAACTTACACATGGTACCATGAACTGGGCAGACATGGTTAATGGCTTCATATTAGCATTTAGCTTTAAGGACAATTTTCCATACATATATTTGGCCATTCAGACAGTCAAGAAGAGGATATTTGAAAATGTAACCTCACAAACATGGCAGCAACCTGATTGGGATGCACAAATAAAAAATGCAATTGGGTGATATAACCTTACTGCAGATGAAGAATATCCTCACAAAATTGACATAGCAGAGTCAGAAGGATACCACAAAGTAACTAGACCTAAGCTGGAGATACCAGACATAACAAAGCCACTGAAAGCCAATAAGGTTAACATAGGATCAGAGAAGGAACTGAAGTTTGCAAAAATAGGAGATTACTGGGATGAGAAAACAATCAGTAAAGTTATAGAGTTACTTCATGAATATCAAGGACTGTTTGCCAACAAGTTTTCAGATATGAAGGGTATAACAGGAGATCTAGGAGTCATGAAGATCCCCCCTAAGCCTGATGTGAATCCATTCAAAAAAATATCCTACATGTGGAAGTCAAAGTATAAGGAGAAAGTGAAGGTAGAGCTTGATAAGATGGCAGCAACGGGAATTATTGAACCAGTAGAAGAATTACAATGGGTGAGTCCTATAGTGGTGCAAGAGAAGAATACTCACGGATATATTAGGACCTGTGTTGATTTGAGGAAGTTGAATTATGCATGTTTACATGATCCCTTCCCTACCCCTTTCATAAATGAATTGCTAGAAAATGTAGGAGGCTAGGAAGCTTACTCATTTACAAATGGATTCTCTGGTTATCAACATACTAGGATTGCACCTAAAGATTGGCATAAGACCACATTTGCTACAAAATGGGGCTCATATTAATACACAATAATGCCTTATGGATAAAAAAATTCCCCTGCTATATTTTATACGATGATGGTTGTAGATTTTAAGGAATACATCCACAAGTTTTTAGAGGTATATTTTGGTAATTGGATAGTATTTGGATTTTTGAGAAAACATGTTGGAATTTTAAGACTTATGCTCGACACATGTAGACAATATCAATTCTCTTTGAACCTAAAGAAGTGAATATTTTTGTACCTTTCGGCATATTGTTGGGACATATTGTCTATAAGAAAGGACTAATGGTAGACCCTACTAAGATTTCTCTCATTGTGAACTTGCCTCCACCTAAGAAAATAAGACAAATTCACACTACATTGGTACATACTGGGTACTACAAGAAGTTCATCAAAGGGTATGCTCATGTCACTGTGCATAAGGGAAAATTGTTAAAGAAGGATGTAACTTTTCAATGGAATGAAGAATGTCAGAAGAGCCTCGATATATTTGAAGAAAAAATGGTAGTTGCACCTATACTAGTGTTTCCTTATTTGAATAAGGAATTCCATGTCCATGTGGATGCCTTTTGTATAGCTTTGGGAGTGGTATTGGCACAACCCAGTGTAGGAGAGATCGATCATCCTATAGATTTTGAAACTAGAAAGTTATCTAAAGCAAAAAATAATTACACCACTACCAAAAGGGAAGAACTAGCCATGGTATATGCTTTTCAGAAGCTTAGACACTATTTGTTGGGGTCACACTTTAAAATGTTTACAAATCATTCTAGACGGAATTATTTGGTTAATAAGCATGTCTTAGGAGGAAAGATTTGTAGATGGTTATTGTTATTCTAGGAATATGACTTTGAAATCATTGTTAAACCAGGGAGACTGAATGCAAGACCTGACCATCTGTCAAGACTAGAAATAGGGGAAGAACCAACCAGGATAGAGGATAATCTCCTTGATGCCTAGTTATTTGAAATCAAACTTTCAAATGATAATTTCATAGATATTGTGTAGTTTTTGACCATAATAAGGGCTCCTTCAAAGTATACTATGCAAAAAAAGAAAGAAAAAGTGGTTAAGGAAGTTGACTTTTCATTAATATTAGGCCAATTATATAAGCTAGGACCAGATTGGATACTACGTAGATGTGTTCTTCAACATGAAAGATAGATGATTCTAGTAGAGTGTTGGTACCATTCCATGACCTCCTTTTTCCTCCTAAAACATATCATTTTCCTACCTCTTTCCATCATATATCTCTCAGATCCCTCGAAAATTGATTAGTTAATAGTCCTATAGTTATTAAAATGCATTAAATTTGATTTAGGAGTTTTATGTTAACGAATTAGGGATTTTTGGTAAAAATAGCTACAGGAAGTTCCAACATCCTGTAATTGGTTCATTGTTTGCCATGTGGCATGATAGCTAGGCTAGAGCGAAGGGTAGGGATGAAAAGCAGAATGTCCAAGCATGGATGAATACCTATCCTACAGTAGAATCGACCCTCCTACATGCGCGATCAACGAAGGTCGAAGTATAGCATGTTGGCGACAAAGGCAGCAACAACAAAGCATTCTAAATTTATTTAGTTTTGTTCGATTTTGAAATCAGTTTATGATTGAAACATTTTTAAAAATCACGACATGGTAAAAGCGACAACAGCCACATCATGAATGTACATTCATTTTCGAAATGTAAGGGTTGTAAAACCATATGTAAACACAGCTCTGAGTAGTCAGTTGGTGATCATTGTTTCATTTGAAAACAGAGTTTGAATTTAATATCAAAGACATAGTTATAGTCACGATCTTTTCCTTGTTGTGTTGATTTGATAATCGGTTGATCACAGTCCAGTATACCTCTGGAATGTGGACGGGACCTGCGTTAACTTGCTATACTATTATTTTCTTTTCATCTGCAACTTAGGGTATTAAATGATATGCACAGTGATTAGAATTGGTTGTTGATTTCAATAGAATGTGTATGGTTTATGTTTATGATCGTGCTTGAACATTTGATCACTGAGATCGTGAATCATATCCTGTAAGGGATTCGATCCTTTGTTGTCTTCTAAAGCAATGTCATGAACCCTGTTACCATTTCAAAGTATGCTTACGATTTCTGTATATTTTTATCTTGCATGAATGTTAGTGAATGCTGAGTATTTGCTGAATAGGGGTTTTATGCATAGTGTCTCTGTAAGGGGATTAAAATCTTGGTTTGTAGTGATACACAGTGTTTTAATTTGATAAATGAATTGAATGACAGTGTTGTAATTAGGTGGATTAACTGAGTGACCTAAGTGTTTGGGTGATAGGTAACATACGTCAATCTTCCGTAAAGAAGTCCTATGACCTATCATCATAACCACTTAGCTAATAATCCTTTATGTCGATATACTTTAGACGCATGCCTCTAAGTCTACTCATCCTGGTCGATAATAAATATAGCCTAGCCTAGCACCCTAGACAGGACACTACATTTTGGCGCCGTTGCCGGGGAGGTGTACTTAAAGGATTTAAAAAGAAAAGAAGAAAAAAAAAATTCAATAAACAAAAATAAACAAAAACACAGTTAAAAATCATGTTCATTTATGCCTAGATTTAGAGACAGTCAAGGTAGATTCATAAAAACCCCCCACCATTCAAAAACTAACCGATCATCATCAGGAGCAGACTCTTTAAGGAATTCAACACCAGTTGAGGAAGTCATCATACAAGCATTAGAGGATTAAAAAAAGTCAGGACAGAGACTTACTCCCATCGAAAGGCAAACTTTATTAATGCATAAATCGCAGAAGAAGTACTTTCCTAGGTCTTCCACACAAGGAGAAAGTAGCACAGTGACTGAGCAATCTTTCTTTAATCTCATCTTTAAAACAAGTGACACTGACATAGAGAAACCTATTAGAATGGCTGAGGAAGGAGATGGATCAGTACCACATCAAGGACACAGAGACGAAGAAGAGTCAACTTTACCGTTTCTTATACATGAGCCACAAGAAGATGATGAGATCAAAATGAAGAACATACCTCCATCCGTGCTACCCAAATTTTATGGTATGGCTTCAGAATATCCAAACTCATTCTTGTTCGAGTTTGAAATTGTATGTCGAACATATGGCTATACATATGATGCCCATAGGCTTAGACTCTTCCCAGCGACATTAAAGGCGTCAGCCTTAAGATGGTTCATGAGGCTTGGTGAGCATGCTATAGTTGATTGGGATGGCATGAGAAGAATATTTCTAAGGGCATATCAACCTTACTATAGATCCAAAGATTCTAGAGATGATATCTTTAGAATGAGCCAACAAGAGGATGAAACCTTAGAGGAATACTTAGAACGGTTTGTCTACAACTTACAAAAATCTAAACACCGAACTATGCCTCTTGATCTGATCCACACAATATTCTTGAAAGGCATCCGAGAGGAATAAATGGATGATCTTAACTTGTTGGGCAAAGGTGACATTTCTGCTTTACCGTTTGAAGAAATCGTTGAATTATGCGAAACGTATTCAAGGAGTAAAGCTAAATTGGGAAAAAGAACCCTGTCATCCAAAGTCACAAAATCTGCCTCAGCAAGTGTCACAAGGGCTGAAATAGGGAATCTGTTAGATGAGTTTAAAACAGATCTGTTAAGCACACTAGGGAACCAAATCGACACTCTAAAGCTAAAAAGAGACAAGAAGCTGAAGATCAGATAATGGCTATTTTCGGCCCAAAATTCCAGAAGAAACATGCATTAAAAGATTGCCCACTAGAAAACATCCAAGTTTGTGCTTTCTGTACTGAACATCATGATATGTTTAACTGTCCTAAAGTTAAGGTTTTGCAGAACTGTAATATGGCAGCCAATGCAGAGATGGAAAAAGTGTATTACATGGGCACAAAGAGACCATGGCAGCCAAGGCCAGCACCTCAAGGTATGTTCCCAAATCAAAATTTGCAATTTCCTGTAAATGATCAAATGTATGCACAGAATTCATGGAATTTACCCATGCCATGGCAGCACCAAAACCACCCACAACAACAATGGAGACCATCTCAACAATACTCTCAATCTTATCATACATATCCTCAATCATACCCACCATATTCAAAACCATACCAACAATACCATCAGCCATATTCAGCACATTCTCAACCATATTAGCAGTATCCTCAGCAAGTTATTTATCAGCCTCAACCTACTCAACAAGCACTACCTACTCCTCCACCAATAAATCCACCACAACTACAATTTCCAGCTAACTCACAACCTTCCAGACCTACTCAAATTCCTGCTCAAACTATCCCGAATCCAAATAATACAGCAGAGAGGCCAGCCTACAATGTAGAAGAGGGAACCTCATATCCCACACTACCCTTGAAAAATATCAACTTGAGGTCTGGTAGGGTACTTCACAAAGATTTTCCAATAACAGATAAGAAAGAAGAAAACACAGAAAATGAAAATGAAATGACAAATCAAAGAAAACCAAATGATGATACCAAAGATAAGCAAATACAACCATTGAATCCACCTTTTCCAAACCAATTGGTCCAAATGAAACCTCCACTGTCTATACCACAGTTTGATGTCTTAGATGAACTCAAGAATGTTTACATAAAAATTCCACTGCAGCAAGCTATAAAAGACATTCCCATATATACTAAAGCCATCAAAGACATGTGCCTCAAGAAGCCTGCTAGAAAAAGGATTGATCCTCAAACCATTCATGTTATAGGACATTTAGCAAGCCTTATGACCAATACCATCTCCATGGAAAAGTATGTTGATCCTGGCATTCCCAAAGTGACCACCATCATTAACAACATACAAATTCCAAACACTTTGATAGATCTTGGGGCTGCAATCAATGTCATGACTCTTGAAACCATGAGAACACTCCAGCTTACAAATTTTCAACATACAACGATTGTTCTAGAACTAGCTGATAGGTCTAAAGTGATTCCTGAAGGGATTTTGGAAGACATAATTGTTTCACTGGACTCTTGGGAGTATCCAGTGGATTTCTTAGTTCTTCAACCCAAATCCAATTTAGGAGGACACCCTATCATCCTTGGTAGACCATGGTTAGCGACTGTTGATGCATTCATAAGATGTCGATTGGGCAACATGATCATTTCAAGAGGGACCGAAAGAAAACAACTCACCCTCTATCCATCGGCACAATCACCAGCAGTAACACACAATTTTTGGCTTGATGATAAATTCAATGATAAAGAAGAAGTACAATTTGTTTTTAGCATTGACCAAATCTATGATTTCCAGGAACAAAACAATAACGATTTGGTAGAATTATTCCTTTCTCAACCTGATATCTCCGAAAATTTGAGACACGACCAATATTATGCTACAGATGTACTTTTAGCCCAAAATTTCCAGGAAACATGCACCATTCAATCTTTGCAAACCACATTTCATGACATTTTTCCAGTTCAATCCATCACCAACACACAGAGTCAAATCATAGAGATTAGTCCAGGGAAAACTCTGAACATAGGTAATCATCTAGACTCATCTTAGCAAGAGAAATTGATTCGACTCTTGAGAAAATACCAGAAAGCCTTTGCTTGGGACTACACCGATATGCATGGGATTCACCCTGACACATGCACTCGCCATATTTACACTGATAGTACTATCAAACCAGTGAGGCAACCACAGAGAAGGATGAACCCCATGCTCCAAGATATTGTCAGAGAAGAGTTGCAAAAACTATTGAGAGTTAATTTTATATATCTTATTTCTGACAGTCAGTGGGTATCCCCATTGGTTATAGTGCCCAAGAAAAATGGTAAGTGGCGCATTTGTGTTGATTATAGACAACTGAACAAAGAAACGCTCAAATATTATTTCCCACTACCATTTATTGACCAAGTGTTAGACACCCTAGTTGGGAAATCATCATTTTCTTTTCTTGATGGTTTCAGTGGCTACAACCAGATCAGGATAGCCTCAGAAGACCAGGACAAAACCACATTCACCTGTCCTTAGGGCACTTATGCTTACAATGTTTATACGTTTGGACTTTGCAATGCTCCAGCTACATTTCAGAGAGCTGTATTAGCTATTTTCGCTGATTTAGTTCATAATTGCGTTGAAGTTTACATGGATGATTTTTCAGTATAAGGAAACTCATTTGAACATGCATTAGAGAACCTTGAGAGAGTTTTGAAAATATGTATTGAAGCTAATCTTCCCCTCGGCAATGAAAAGTTCTTTATGATGTTAAACGAAGGGATAGTGTTAGGCCACTATATTTCTTCTCAAGGCATCAAAGTTGACCCAGCAAAGATCCAGATCATTATTGATTTTCCAATTCCACAGAATCAAAGAGAGGTAAGAAGTTTCCTTGGGTATGCAAGCTATTACAGAAGGTTTATTGAACATTTTAGTAAATTAGCTTTACCTTTGTTTAAACTTATAACAAAAGATGTACTTTTCAACTGGAATGGGAACTACCAACAAGCATTCAAACTACTCAAAACGAAGTTATCAACCGCACCAGTCTTGAGAGGGCCTAATTGGAGCCTACCATTTCATATCTTTATATATGCATCTGACACTGCAGTGGGTGCATCATTAGGCCAAAAAGAGGAATCTTGTAATTATGCCATTTATTTCATTAGCAAAAATCTAACACCTGCTCAGTCAAACTACACAGTCACAGAAGAGGAAACACTTGCTATCATATATGCTGTGAATAAATTCTGACATTACATAATTGGTTATCAAGTCTTTGTACATACTGATCATTCTATTATTAAACATTTAATGAATAAACCAATAACTAGTGGCAGAGTTACCATATCGTTATTATTGTTACAGGAATTTAACATCACAGTGTTAGATAGACCAATTAAAGAGAATCAGGTGGCAGATTTTCTTTCTAGACTGCAAAATCCAGGTGAGGTTGTTCTGGTGAAGATTCTTGTCCAGATGAAAATTTATTTGCAATTTCCATAGTAAATCCTTGGTATGCTGATTTGGCCAATTATTTGTCTACAGGAAGGACACCTCCACACTTTACTGCAAAGGAAAAGAAGAGACTAGTCAAACAAAGTGCTATATAATCATGGCTTAATGGCGATTTATTTTACACTGGTTATGATATGATCATTAGAAGATCTGTAAGAAATGATGAGGTAATTGATATTTTAAAATCTTGCCATGATTAACCGTGTGGTGGGCATTTTGCAGCTAAGTGGACACCATTCAAAGTTCTTACTCTTGGATACTACTGGCCATCCATTTTCAAGGATGCCAAGAAGTATGTGAAGAGTTGTGACAGCTGCCAAAGAATGGGCATGCCAACAGCTACAGACGAGATGCCCCTTCAGCCCCAAGTTCACCTAGA